>PVKU01004184.1:0-154123 GCA_004027475.1 Anoura caudifer
AAAACTGAATGTATTAAATGTACAAATGGATTTTAAATACTTAAGGGGATTTTATTAACTAAGTTGTAAAGGGACCTGCTTGGGAGTTGAATGTGTTCAACTTAAACTGAACAAACATTTAACGGCTCCCTTGAAAGCAATTGTTAAAATTTACTGGATTTATAAATCAAATAACAAAGCGTAACTTAAAGGTGAACTTAAACATCTGAGAAAAAATGAATTTCTAAAAAACGACCTTCAATGAAGTGAATATGAAATTAAAACCTTGAATAATCCTTTTCTCTACACAAAAGCAGCCCTCAGACATAAAAATAATCACAATTGACATGGAGATCACATCTAAGAATTCTAAATGCTTCTTATAAATAAATATAAATAAAGCAGAAGCAATAATCAGACATGATTGAAAATTACTTTCCAAAGCTAGAAAAAAATGACTCAAGTATGCAGACCAAATGGGCTTGGGCTTAGTATGTTCTAGGCAAAATTAAGAACTAAAATTGGATGCTAGGCGAAAATGCATCATAAGGATAAAGAAAAATAATCATTAGATGAAAGCAAAAGAGAGAAATGTGATTCACAAAGGAAAGTAATCCGGCTGTCCTTCGACTTCTCCACCTCATAGTGAAGGCCAGAGGACACAGATCAACAGGGTTGGAAGGGATAGGGATAATAGCTAAATGTTTCTATTTCTCAACTTGTGATTCACATAGAAGCAAAGATGGTCATTCTCAGATATGTAAGAACTCTAAAAATATACTTGAAGATATGATGCAGACACCGGCCAGCAGTGCCCGCGTCATTATGGATGAAATAAAACATACACACAGACTACCAAGTCTGGTGGAGGAATAAGGACGACAGCATGGCTTTTCTCTCAAGGGGAGCAAAAGCTGCAGCCTCCGCCATGACAGGCCTTTATTCTCATCTCTCCTCACATTCCAAGATGGTTCTCCTTCCCTATCCCCAGGTTACAACAAAGGAGCCAATACTCCTCATTACATCACAGAAGAAGGATATTAGCAATGAATAGGCAGCCGGTTACACTGGTCTCTGCAAGGTACTTGCAGGGTGAGAGGGTTTTAGCAAAGAGCAAGTCCCAAAAGAGCCTAGGTATATTGCAAATCTGATTACCCACGAGAGAACCTATCTGTGGTTCCTGTGCATCTTTGAGTGGGAGTTGGGCCCACACCATGCAGAAGGGTCTGCCACAAAGATACTACATTCCCATGAAGAAAGATGAATTTAAAATAGGAGCCCAAAATAAGGCAGTCATGTATGTGAAGACTGTGATGAGCATTGTGTAAGTTAAAGAATTAAGCTTAAATAATTGCAAATATTTTTTTCAGGCCAAAGGGCATTAAGCACAGTCATTTAATCCCTTCCTTCCTACTTTCCCAATGAATATAGAGGAAATGATTTATCAGTGAGCCCTAAAATAGAAAAATAGCATTCACATGGCAAAACTTTTAAAAATCCCTCATCCACTGAAGATAAGGCCAGATTGAGAGAAAGCCCAGAATGTGTTCCATTCACATGGCCCCCTTCTAAGCAGCAGCAGCAAACTCAGGATGTCTGTGAAGGAAGCCCTGGCTGAACCTTACCGACATTCCTAAGCTGGAGGTTTGGGGTGGACTTAGGACAAATGGGAACAACCTGCATGCCATTCCACCCCTTGTGAACATTAACACTGAAAAGAATGTGGTCTCAGGATCCACTTGGCAACAACCTAAAGCAGAAAGCTGGCATAATGTTGGGGATCCAGTGGGTTGTACTATAGGAGAAGACCAGATACTGGTTGTAAGTATCAAACCACAGTGTGATCCAGACATAGTGTAAATAGAAAAATAGTGTCTGCTTCAGAGGTTTCACCAAAGTCAGAGAACAAAGATCCTCCTCTGGTATTTATTTATTTATTTATTTATTTATTTATTTATTCATTCAATAAATATGTATTAGTGTCAACCAAGTAGTAAATAAAATAGAAGTAATCCTTTTGCTCCATAGCCTACAGTCTGTAGGGGGCATGAGACAAATAAACAGATAATGGCAATGATAGGTAAGGATCATGGAGCTAGCAGATGATCCTGAGGCATCCAGGTCAGACTTGAGCAACTGGGAAAGACTTGCTGAAGAAAAGTGTTTGTATGTGAAAAATGAGTTGTAGTAGGTGATAGGTTTGGAGCCAGGGCAAATGGGGAAGTATGTAAGAAAGCACTTCAAGCAGAGGGCACTGCAAGGATGAAGGCCAAGAGCCAAGAACGCATGATGCATTTAGGACCTAAAGAGAGGCAAGGAGGGGGCCAGGCAATAGAGAACATTGTGACTCATGTTTAAAACCCTGGACTTCAGCAAACAATATGAGGGCTGAAGAGTTTTAGGGAGTGGAATATGTGCCAATTTCTATATTGAAAGATGATTCTGCATAGAAAAAAATTAGGAATGGAGGCCACAAGACTACTGGCAGAGTAAGAAGGAAGCTGTGACAATTTAAAGCATTCATGATCATGCCTGACCTAAATGGCTAGCTGTACACATGAAAAATACACCAGCTTTGAGAGATAGCAAGGATACAGAAACAACAGGACTGAGGGATTAATTTTTTATGTCATCTATCACTGTATGATAAATTACAACCAATTCAGCACAAACACATTTTTTCACCTCACAGTTTCTATGGGGTAGGAGTCTAGGCATGGTGAGCCCGGTCCTCTGCTTCATGGTTTCATACAAGGCTGAAATGAAAGTGTTAGCCAGGGCTGACATTTCTTCTGAAGACTCAACTGAAGAAAGGCCTGCTTCATAGCTCCCATTATTATCTTTGACAGGAAAAAGTTCCTTGCAGCAGTTGGACTAAGAACTTCCGCTGCTTGTGATATGGAGCATCCCTCCCCTGCAACATGGCAGCTTGTTTCAGCAAAGCCAGGCAAGGATGGAGTGTGGTGGCAAGGTACAAGTCACAACCTTATAGGACCTAATCATACAAGTGACATGCTATCTATCGGTTATAAGCAAGTAGGTAGGCCAGCCCACCCTCAATGGGAGGAAATTACAGGAGGACATGAATACCAGAAGACAGGAATCGTTGGGAGTGATCTTTGAGACTGCCTGGCTATGTGTGTTGGGATGAATAAGAGGGTGGATGGCTATCTTATTTGGAGTACTGAAGCAGTGACCCTTTTTTTTTTTTTTTTTTTTTTTTGCCAACTGTCTTTTCCACTGTCTCCAATTGTCCACGACATTTAAGAAATTACCTTGCACATCTGTCACCAATGGAGGCTGGTCTTCTCAGAGCACACAGAGAAACTTGATGGACAATACTCCCTTTCTCCGAGAGCCAGCCACATCTTTCTACTACCTTTTAAGTCAGATTTTCAAAACTGAGTTTTTCTATTTTGTGTGAAATACAACATTCACCCAAATATGGATGCATCTCTAAGTAATCAAAAAAATTATCATAAGTAGCTTCTCCAGGATATAGAAGCACACAAGTCTCTATATAAATATTATTTTTATTTACAATGTAGATATTTCAAGGGCTACTAAATGAATAAAAGTCTGATCCCTGCTCTAAAGTACAGGAGAAAGAGGTGAGCAAAAACTATTGTGATACAATAATATAGTATGGTATATTACAATGAATTAAGTACCATATATAGTATGGTATGATACAATGAATTAAGTGTGGTAGAAATAATGAAATATAATAATTCAATGAAGGGGGAAAAGTTCAAAAGAATTATCAAAAATCTTCATGGGGGGACCAAACTTCAAATAAGTGTAAATAGAAATGGGTTCAAGAATCCACTGTGAAGAGGCTGGGATTTAATTTGTTGCTTTTTTTTAAAGCAATCTAAAGTCTTATGCATTATATTTTATAAAAATTCAGTTCTGGGTTTTATTAATTGGGACTTTTTCGTTGAAAATTTAGAAATCCAACTTGAACTTTCTGGCTTAAGAGAAAGAAGGAATTTATTGATTTTTTTAGAACAAGACTAGGGATGTCCCAGGTGGTCACAGGAAGGGTTAAGGACAGAGCTCTATTATGATTGGTCCAGTTTTTATCTAATAACCATCTCTGGACCAATCAACAAAAGTTGAGCATATGGGCATGTTTTATTAAAATGGCAGCTCCCAGGGACCCACAGGGTTGAAATAAAGAAAATGTGGTTTACAAAAGAAGAGATAAAACCACAAAGCCCTGTGTGCTCGATTGTGTAAAACCTTAGTTATTTATCTTACAAAAAAGACTCCTTTCTGAAATTTATTCGATAACACATAAAGATGGCTGGGCAGCCATCTCCCTGTTTCTATTTCAGGTTCATATGCACTACAAAAATCAACAGAAAAACATGTACTGTAAGGGGGCAAAAAGGACATCTCTAGGCATTGCTGGTAATCTTGTATTGAAAGTACAGACAAATTCTGGGCACAAATTTCTCAGGGATCACCAAAAATATAAGCTTTGATGTGAACTATTTCATGCAACAACATTTGAAACAAATAGATACTCATGCCTCCATTAATTTCTGCAGTTCTATAACCAAGTCGTGAAAACAAGTTTCACACCGTCCTCTTCACTGGATGTCTGAACAAGTTAAACAAAATGTTATTTAACATCCGTTTCACCTGGTTAAATCTAAAGACAACTGCCCTGACTCCTAGCGTTTCATTGTTCCCAGACCTCATATAACTAAGATGCTCAGTGAGAAAGACTGATTAGCTAAGGGAAGCTGAGGGTCTTCAGACCCCCCAGAAAACTTGCTGCATGTTGATGTTCATTATTATACAGTAAGAGGGCCATTAAAAGGTCTACCTATTAGGGAATAGAAGGCTTTGCTCTGATGAATATCAGCACTTTGTATAGGAATATTCATGGTCATTACTAGCACTCCCCTGAGTTTTTCTGAGATAATTAAAGGGCTAGAGGTTCTGCACACAGTACCACAAATATTCTTGGATTGTTCCCTGAGCCCGCCAAGTAGAGTTGACAGACTTAGCAAATAAAAGCATAGGACATCCAGTTAAAGCTGAATTTCAGATAAAGGAGTATTTTTTAATAGAAGTATGTCCCATGCAATATTTGAGATAAATGTCTACTAAAAAATTAATCATTATCTGAAATTCAGCTTTACCTGAGCATCCTGTAATTCATCTGACAAACCTATCCTCCAAGTTCTCTTTCCTGTTGTTTTTGGTCCTTTTCCATAAAAGTTATCAGCCTAAACATCTTTGAAGAATTAAATGTCATCAATATTTTAATCAAACCCTATAAGCTTTTTACTTCTGCCATTTTGTGGCCACCAAACTTTGAATTCAGAGAAGACCTGAGGGATGACAGACAAGAGAGAAAGCAATCAGTAAATAAATACATTTATTTTCTCTTTCAATAATTCCTTTCTCCCTGTGCCACTCTACCCCTAAAATAAAATACTAACAGTGTTGCCAGCGACAGTTCACAGCCCAGTGGACTCCTATAGAATCACGCTATCATTGCTTCCTAACACACTTCCCGAGCATGCTGGCAACACCAAAAGTGGCCTTTCCAGGATGCATGAGGCCTAGTGCAGAGAAAGGCCACTATACCAGTATTTCCCTGTCCATATATCATGAGCACGGGCACATCCTTACAATAGGCCTGCCACAAGGGAAAGAGGAGGCCATGTATCACCTCTCCACATCTAGAATTTATATTTAAACCTACCCTTGCAATGTCAGGTCTGGGAGGTCCTTGTATTACACACAAATCATAAAATACTTGAAGAATGAATAGGAAAACCATAACTCTACCTCCAACTCAACACCTCAGCTGTCACTTCTGTTTGAGAATTTTTACTGGTTTTTGATAGTCAGGGTATGTGTGGGGAGGTAAGAGGGTTACATTTAGTCAATAAAAATAACATATTTCTAAAATGGGGGGAACAAAACATTTCACCAGTGACCTTAGCTAACAATGTAAAAAAATACCAAAAAACCTAGGTCATATTTGTTAGGTGGCCACAAATCTGATTCCTGTGACCCCAACATGTGACTCTGAAGGCTGCTAAATGAAAGGAATGAATCAGGCATTTATCCTCCCTTCCTATACTTTATGATGACACTTCTTATGTTTCAAGGTAACCAAATAGTTAATGAGCGAAATTTCTTCTTTATGGGAAATTTTCCATTAATAAATGCAGAAGGAATGATAGAACTAGAAAATCACCTTTTGCAAGCCCTTAAATGAAGTAATGGATCTAGACAACAACCATCAAGAAATAGAAATTCAATAATACAGAAATAAGGCTGACACATCTGTCCCCACCCATTGATCTTAGCATCATCTCAAGTGGGACAAACAGACTGTGCAGCTTCATGACATAAAGCAACGGGAACAACAGAACACTACCCGGGAAAGTCTTGCATAAAAATTGAACCCAAATCTAATTGAACTTCCAGATTATTGTATTCTTTGCTTTCATGTATATCTGAAATTTTTCTTTAAAAAAATAGTTTAAAAACAAAAGATATGCAGAATGTTCTTGGGACCTTTGTTTCAACCTTTGTTTTAGATCCTTCTAAGATGCACTATTATTAGTTTCCTGTCCAGCCTGAAGTGCATTCACCATCCTGAACACAGCCAAGTCTTTCTTAGATGACTGAGGTCATCACTCTAGGCTTATAATAATAAACTTCAGGTAGGAGTTTCCATAGCTACTGATTTAAATCATCTAAAGGAGACTGAACAGAATCTATAATAATTTCAGAATTTTTTAAAATTTAATTGAATGTATTGGGGTGACATTGGTCAATAAAATGATGTAGATTTCAGGAGTACAATTCTATAATACATCATCTGTATATTGTATTGTGGGTTGACCACCCTAAGTCAAGTCTCCTTCCTTCACCATTTATTCCCCCCTTTCCCTCTTCCACCTCCCCACCCCCCTATCCCTCTGGTAATCAACATACTATTGTCAGAAATCTTAATCATTGATCAAAAACAGTTTTCAGGATCTTTTCATGTACTAAGTATTGCTACCATCTATTTTCTTGATATTTGACCTTTTCTGGTAATATTTTGATAAAATATTCAAAACCACAGTGAATGGTAATGGGAACCTCTGGTTGACTAGTATACCTTATACAAAAGAACTGATGGCAAAGGATGGGGGAGCTTGGTAACAGCAGAATTCTGAAAGGGTGCTGCTTCTCTGCTCTTCCCATTCTACATGCCACACATGCCCTTGACTGAAATAGGATCAACTTGTAGATATGTAATAAAACCAAGTGACGTTAGCTTGTAACTCCATGAAGATAACTAGTACCTTAGGAATGACTGAACTTTATTCAAATACAAATACAAAGGAAAGAAAGCAGGATTCTAAAAGAAACAACTTGTTCTTTCTTATGAAAAAAAAAATGTTGAAAATCCTTAGCCATTGATAATAGAAGACCGTGATTCTGAGATTCTGAACTGCTGCTCTTTTGCTTCCATGTCACCATGCTGTTCTTACTCCACCCTGGGCCACAGCGCAGCAGCTGCATTTCTCGTCTGTGTCCTTTTGTTAAACCTCTCTTAATGCACTTCAGGGTTCACGTTATGCGGTCTCATTATCAGCCATTTTGTTGAGGATGCTGTGCTGCCTGCCAATATTCTCTGTAACGCACTGGCTGCTTCCCTTTTGTATATATCTCTGGAATACATTGTTTGTCTCTTGGTTTTGACATGTCGTGACATCGCCTACCTACTGTCTGAGCTCTGTATTTTTATTATTTTGTCTGCCTGTGGCCAAAGAAACAGAAAGGTTTGTTTGGTTGTTGTGTGTTTATATTTGCTCTTATTTTATATTGGTGGGAAGGGTGACTTCCTGATTGGAGTCTTGACTGAAAACTGATTTTTTTTCTTCCTTCATTTGCTTCTGAACCAATGCCATTAGTCTTGAATACACCCTTCTCCCTTCTGACTGCCCTGTGGGAGCTGTATGTTTCTTATCGTGCCATGTCCAATACTGAATAGGTTCTGACAGCCACCTTCCTGAGGTTGGTTTTGCTTTTTCAAACTCCACAAACAAATTCCCGAAATTTGCTTGTGGCTAAAAGTGAAGATCAAGGCTCTAAGTAAGAAAGAAAATTATACAAAACTCAGAGCTGAGTTTAATAGAAAAGAATTCCTGTCACTGTGAACCTTAACCTTTTCTGATAAGAGTGAAATGAAGATCTCTTGCTTCTTCCTTTAAATACTCCCTTTCTCCCTCCCCCCATCCAACCCCATTGTCTAGACACAATAAAACCCAAAGGTTAAGACAATCAAGTATAGGATACTCAGGAAGTACCATAGGTAGAAGACTCAAGTTAAAGGCCTGTGAGAAACCTGCCAGCACCTAAGAAAGATATGGTAAATTTGAAGGGAAGAGATATAAGTGCTAATGGGTACTTCTGGAGGAATGAGGCCAAGGAACAGGAGAATGGCTGAAGACTTCACAAGAAAGAAAATAATTACGTTGCTGATAGGGGAGGACCAAAACTAATTATAAAAATGGAAGTGCCAAGGAACAAGAAAATGGATCGAAACCAGAGACTATCAACAGCTGATGGACAAATGAATGAAAAATTATCTGAATTACAGACCTGCTAAAGGTCCTTCCCCTGAATAATTCATGTCCCTGGCCCAAGGAAGAAAGGACATTCAGAAGAAATTGGATAGACCATTCTCTTCCAGATGACAAAGGGAGGGTCAAGATAGAAACAGGTCAACTTGAGATTTAAGGGTAGAAACAAGGTGAGCTCATCAGAATTCATAATTGAAGGGGACAGAACCTAAAGAGGAGGCTATGGCCTATGGAGGAGATAAATCCCTGCCATTACCAGTGCAGCAAGGATGGGACTGAACGTTCTGAACTTGAAGAGGGTGAACTAAACTAAGGGAGCTGATTCTGTGGGAAGCTACTTAGGCCATCTCATGTCTGTAGCCTTCAGTTCTGCACCCAAGTTTTCAGGGTGTACTGAGTTGTGTTGGTGTCTTGGGTGAAGCTGGCAGGGATAGGGATAGTAAGGAGGTACCACTGAAGTTGAAGGGAATAGACTAGGAAGAAGGTGGCCCAGAGAGGTGGATTTTGAAGGGAAAAAATCTCTTTCCTACCTTTCTAAAAAGAAAGAATATAAAGTTATCCAATGCTAGCATCTGTTTAAACTTAGATCTATAGTCAACATTCTTTTAATAAATAATTACTGATCATTTACTGCATTCAATACACAAGTAGTCAAAGTACAAATCAAAAGAAAATAATCAAGAAGGTGATACTGAAATGAATAGACTTAAAGAATTAATTTCCATGTTGGAATATTGGTAGCCTTAGGTTATAAATGATACTGGATTATCATCTGATCTAAATACAGATTCTATTCATCCATGCATATCTAGCCAAGTATCCAAGAAACAATCATGCTGAACACTTAATATATGCCAAGAGTTGTACCAGATGGTGGCAACAGGAAAATATCAGACATGATGCCTGACATGAATAGCTCTTCCCAGTAGGGAAGAAGGAAAAAAATTAAAAACCAACATTACAGTGCAACATAAGCAAAAACTAGACAGCTACCCAAGGTATCGTGATTGCTAACATTTTACCTCTTGGTGGTAAAAAGAGCGGTAGGCATCTCAGTCGGAGGGAACAGCATGTGCAAATACAAGGACAAGAGGAGCAGCACAGCATTTAAGAAAGGGGCACATGGCTTCTTGTTTGGAGTCCTGGAGCATTGGAGAAAGGAGCAGAGTAGGCAAGAGGAGAGTTTGTCAATCTCAGCACAATGACATTTTGGACTATGCACTCTGTTGTGAGGCTCTTCTGTGCATTGTAGGATGTTTAGCAGCATCCCTGACCTCTGCCTGCACACGCATGCACACACACACCCATAGGGACAATCAAAAATGTCTTCAGATATTGTTGAAGAAAAACTGACAAATTGACCCTGGTTGCAAATCCCTAGATTAGAGAGGTAGAAATGGGTCAATTTAAGAATGGCTTTGCATGGGATTTAGATATTCTCTCCTAAGCATTAGAAATCATAGAAGAAATGGACATGTTCAGATAAATCCTTGAAACCTATCTCTTTGTATGGAGGATCTGCAGAGGGACACAGCTCAAGTAAGGAGCCCAGTTGGGAGGAGGCTACTGCAATAGTCCAGGCAAGAGGGATGTAAGCCCGAACTGGGGCAATGGCACTGGAGCAGAGAAAAGAGAACAGAAAGCAAGAGAGAGATGATAAAATGATGGCATGTCCTCCTCTCTGCCCTCTCAATCAAAATAATAACCAAAGAGTAAACTAAATCTTAAAATGCTTATAACTGGTAAATAGATTTACAGTGTGGTGATAGAAAAATGAATACTTCATGAAGCTTTCCTGAGAAAACATTACTGCTTCTTCAAAAATCATTTCACATTAAAATTAATATGTTCATTTATTTAACAACAACACTATTAACTTCTGGGCTACCAGAAAATAGGAGAAACTATGTGTAAGAATATGTGGGGTTGTGTGTCTAAAATGAAACCATGAGTCTTGCTGGGTCAGCGTCCTATGGAATCTGAAGAGATCTCCATTTCTCTTCACTGTGGAACCTTCCCTCATCCCAAGGATGAGAAGAAAAAAAAAATCTTCAGGCAAACAACACTGCCTTTGTCAAGGAGATGCTCTTTCTGTACACAGCCGAGAATACCCTGCTCGTGAACCTTTATAGCACCATTTGTCCACTGATCTCAAAGTGTCAAGGCATTTCAGAAGCCAATTAATTGCGCTTCCTCTGAGAGCACTTTTACATGAGAAAATTAAACTGCGTTTTCAGGGATGACTGTCAGATCATGACACGGAGATATGCCACTTACCATGACCTCCATTCCTGCTGAGATCTGCAAAGGCAGCAGCAGAACGAGGGAAGGCGCTCCCAGCAACAGCCCCGTGGTCCGCACACTGCACTGTCCGATCAGACAGCACAGCTGGTGGTGCCCCTAGAGCCATTTTCAGCCTTCTCCCAGCACCAAACCTAAATCTTACACGCACCATCTTCTCTACATCAGCTCTGCATGACCACAACACAAAACCCTGTGTTTATAGGAGCCACCCTACAAATTAAAACCACAGTGGGTGAGCTAGCCCTGAATGTCAGTCACTCTGGTAGGGGAAGCATTGAATTGGCTATATTAACAATTTTCTCCTTCAAAGTCTTTTTTATTCCCCTACCTTTTCAATTTCATTTTCAACACTCAGGTAACTGACTTATTAACCAATCTCTCTGGAGACCGCTGGCCTTTCCAAGGAGGCTGTGACAGAAAAAGCTTATTCTGCCCCAACTTACTATTGCTGGAACACCTCAGGAGACATAACATTTATAAACTTCCTGTCACCCAATGTGCCGTTCAGAAGCCATTCATTTTAACTTAATTTGCAGGACTGAAAGTCTCAAGCCCACCTGATATATAAAAAGTGACTTTTTTAGCTATTACTCATTATCATTTCGCCTCCTGCCAATGGTACAAAGTTAAAGGGCGCGGCAGACCTGGAAACCCTTCATTTGTAGTTAAACAACGAGCTCCAAGACAGTCTTACTTGTAAGGCAACCTTTCCCCCCTCAAAATCTAATAATAATATCGATGTAGCAGCCGCCACTTTTCATAGGGTGCTGCCAGTGGTGCTGTACTACGTCAGGGTCAACGGACACCATGGAAGTCTTTGAAAAATGTAGTTTATGGATCATCTTTCCTAGCTTTTTATCTTCATTTGCTTCTCTTAATATTTATCTAATCTTATCTATTTATATGCAGAAAGCCAAAATGCTCACCCCCAGAAAATTTTCTGCTTATGTAAGAAATTACGTTTTTCAATCTATTATGTGGTAATGGAGAAACTCATCAAATAACACACACATCCTTCTCCGAGTAGAGATGACCAATTCACAGCTAGATTTCATCAACACTATTAAGATCTTTAAGGGCATAATAACCTAGATTCTTGAAAAATAAATTAATGATCTGAACAACTTTGGTCCAGCTCATTTCTAGCCTTAAGTCGCTACTACCTACCTGGAACCAGAAATGAAGATATTGCAGGAAATAATTTTTGAGTAAGAATCCCAGACTGTGAAGTCACTGTCCACTGATCTATACAGATGAGTTAGGATCTTACATGTGGGATGAGATAGCAGGATTCTTTCCACTTCAAACTACTGAATCGGTCTTCTTAAACCACACAAATAGAATCACATCATTTGGATATTTATGTTGTATTCACTCTATTGCTATGAAACTATTTTCAGCAAGATCATCAATGGCCTGATTTCTGCTAAATCCATCCAGTGGGTACTTTTAAGTCCTTACCTTAATTGACGTTCATCTTCTCTCTGCTTTTCTGTCCTCTTTTTTGGGCTACTTTTAGAGAGATTTACTCAACTTTTTCTCCCAGTTACACTGAAGAAAATGTTTTCGTTGAGCCATCATCTCTCTAATTTCTAAGTGTTCTTCCTTGTTCTTTGTGTTTTTCATTTTCATAGCATCTTGTTCCTCTTTTGTGGACACAATATAGAGTTCATGGCCTCTTATATCTCTATGAGGACAGTAGAGTTGTCATTCTCATTATTTTAAAATTAAATAGGGTGGGGCAAAAGTAGGTTTACAGTTGTTTGTATGGAAAAAATACAATAATTAGCCCTGGCTGGTGTAGCTCAGTGGATTGAGCGCGGGCCTGTGAACCAAGGGATCCTGATTCGATTCCCAGTCAGGGCACATGCCTGGGTTGCGGGGGCCAGTTCCTGGCAGGGGATGCACGAGAAGCAACCATACATTGATGTTTCTCTCCCTCTCTCCCTCTCTCCTTCCCTTCCCCTCTAAAGATAAATAAATAAAATTTTTAAAAAATTTAAAAAGGAAAAAATACAATAATTAATAAATAATAGAAGAATAAACTGTGTTTCATGTAGTCACAATTGTGAACCTACTTTTGCCCCACCCTGTATTCATTTACCTGAAATCTCTCTTTCTTCCAGGATTCGTTTTTCATGATTACCTTTCACTTTCTCTCTCTTGTTGTGAACCTCCTCAAACAAGAGGTCTGACTAGGAGCAAAATTTGTCAACTCGCAGGCTTCCCTTTAGGGTGACAGAGTGAGGAGGTGAGAGCCCGTTTTATTCATGGGCTATCAAAATGACAGAATGCACAGGGCATTACTCCAGGGTGATAACACCCACACTAACAGCCCCAGTTCTCCCATATGCGTATTCAGTTTTTTCAGAAAAGAACGCTCTGGGTTTTTGTTTTGTTGCTGTGGTTGTTTTTGCCTGGAGGAAAATATTTGGTTGCTAGACTTTCTAAAGAAGAAAGTAGACTATGTGTCCTCGTATAAATAGATTTTTAAATATAAACCTTCAATTCTCTGCTTTCTGCAAACTCATTCTCACTCTCTCAGTTATCTGATCTCCCTGAGCTCGAAGTCTAGATTCTCTTTGGAATATACTAGGCGGGCTGGCAGCTCCTTTCTCAGCTGCAACCTCCTCTGCAAATATTATGGTTGCAGTTTTCTCCACTCCGCTCCTCCAATCTTCAATTTGCTTTCTAGAAGTGGAAACAGTATGTTTGTCCTTTCTTCTTATGAAAGTTGAGGACATCAACATTGTCTCTCCCCTAATTACTTGTGAGTCTTTGTTAACCCTACATGAAATTTGAAATCCACATAATTATTATTAGTAAGTGACTGCTTCATAACTACTGAAACTAGACTATGTCAGAAAAGGCCATGTAGCTTCCATCTGCTTGATCTCCGCATTCTCACCCTTGGAGTCCAGTGGCTATGCTATGAGAAGCTCAAGCCACATGGATAGGCCAGCTCTGGTTGACATTTTCAGTTGAGCCCAGTCTTCAAGTCATCCCAGCCTAGTTGCCAGACACATGACTGAAGAAGTCTCCAGCTGACCCCCAGCCCCCAACCATTTGGAGGCCCCATTCCTTGTGGAGGAGAGCTTAACCATCCAAATTACTGACTCAGAGAATCCGTGAGCATAATTCACTGGTTGCTGCTTTAAACCATTAAGTTGAAGCAGTTGTTACACAGCAAGAGATAAGCAGGACAAGCTTCTCATCAAATTCTTTATGTAATGCAGCCATTTACACAGTGTAATTTTGATGGGCTGTAAAAGAATCAACTCTTAATCCTTCTGTTTGGTGTACTATTGGTATAATAATTTATTTATGGATGTGTTTCATTAGAATCTGAGAAAGGGTTTAGGAAAGGCTAACAATCCATGCTTTGGTGTCCCTTCTTGTCTCTACCTCTTTCTATGGCTGACGTCACATCCCAGGATGCAAGGTTCCCCAGTCTGTCAGCTTCAGGTGTCAGTCAGTCCTTTGTATGAGTGAAGAGGAATGAGCAGGCAGGAAGGTCATGCCTGCCTCAGAAAGGAATCCCACCTGCTGCACTGAGGACCACTCACATGGCTTTCTCACTGGTATGGGCCTCAAGGGGAATCTAACAGCATCCGTGGAGGTCTCTTCCCGTCTCTTCCCTCTCTGGCCTTGCTAATATGTTTACTGACTGCCTAACACACTCACCACTGCATTTGTTTCATTCCCACCCCAACCTCACTGTGGTAGTGAAAACAGGCCCCAGCAACCGATAAACCAGGGGCTACACCAGGGGGGTAGAGAGTTTTCTGAAAGCAAGATATTCCCGCATAATGAGGAAATTGTTGCCATTACTTAAATTTCTTAAGGCACATGACTGAATAAGGTGTTTCCCCCTTGAGGACATAAATTTTTTCTTATTACATCACCTGAAGAGTAAACATAGCTTAGCACTCTTTCTCCTACATGGTACCAACCAAAGAGGTACCATAGGAAGTATAATTCACTCTCAGAAAACTATTGTGTCTCTGCGACTTATAAATATATTACACCTTCTGTGAACCTTTATTATTTTCCACCTAGACCATACCTTGGGAGTGACTTATTTCAAAAGTTTATGACTCACTGTGTAAACTAATGTTTTTTCTGTTTGTTTTAAATTTCTCCTTTTTCAGGCTTCAGAGAGTCCTCCCTGACCATTCTTGTACTTTGGAATTTGGTGAACACAGACATATCATGCCTTCGTGGCTTCGTCAGCTTTGATCATCTCCCCATGCAGCCTTCATCTCTGTGGGCTGAAAGTCTTAATCTTCTTAGTTTGACCCCATGTTCCAACCCACATATTCCCTTAATTCTTTCATCTGCCCTTCACTGGCCCTTGTAAGAATTGTATTTCTTTGTTAAGGAGCACTAACCACAGACACTGTTTCAAGAGCAGGTGTTCCCAGCCTCGTCTTTAACTCTCTCCAGTGGGCTATTCAATCAAGCATGCTTATATGTTTTCAGAAGGTGGGGCCAACAGGAAGGGAGAAATATTTCAAAGTCAATGTCACCGCACAGTTTGAAAATATTTTGTCGCCCAAATGATGCAAGGGGAAATTACTCCCTGGACTCTCTTAGTATCTATTCAAACAGGAATGACATGATTCCCAAAGCATGTGGGAGCTACGGCAGTAGGCACTGTAGAGAAACAAAGAGCTTATTTTTATACACAATGTTCAGAGGGGGGGAGACTCACACACACACACACACACACACACACAGAAAAGCAACTCTGAATTTTGTACATGGGAAAAAAATAAAAATAGGATGGCAGCTTCTTTTTGATATTTTCATTCTTAGAAGCTGTTATTTTGGTAGAAATGGGGGAAAATAAATAAACGGAACAGAAGGTGTTATACACAGGAGGAACATAAACACAGACTTGTGGTATGTTAGTGCTGAGAGAACTCCAAAGTTTCAATCCAAAGAGGGTTCCAAAACACAGGCTCCGGACCAGAGACGGGCTCCTGCTGTGACCTCCACCTGGGGTGCTTGTTACAAAGGCCCTGGAGACCCTACGTCTGGAAATACTGACTCAGTAAATCAAGCATAAAATCTGGGGAATCTGGTATTTTTTTAATTCCTCAGAGGAATTTGATATATAGGTAGGTCTGTGAAACATTAATTTAGACCAGTGGTTTCCAAATTTTGAATTGTTTGGGTTTTCATTGCTTTGTGTTCTAGCAACAGAACCTTCCTTTGAAATCAAATCATACACAAAATCTAAACATATAAAATTCATCAGTGTGGCTGCCCTGATAGGACTGGGGGTGGCCAGGCTGAGACCTCCTTTCCAACTGTACCCCCTCCCTCTCTAAGTGACCCAGCAGTGTCACCAGGGAATCCTAAAGGTGACACACACATGGGTTGAGGACAACTGCTCTCATTTCTTCCTTTAATTTTAGTGATATGGGGCTGGAGCCAAGAGGAGTGGTGTCTACCAAGTCTACACGGTAAATTTGAAAGCAGGTCAGCTAGAATCCAGAGCACAACACAGGCTGTGTGTGCAGCCCTTGCTGGGGGCCCAGCAGCAGCCTGAGAGAGAGCACAGGGCAAGGTCTGTGGTCGGCCCCTCACCAACACCAAACTAGGGCTCCCTCGCCTTCATGGTGCTCACAGCCCATTCTCCCTCCCAGAAAGGGAGGAGCTGCTCCCTCACCCATGACTGCCCTTCAAAGGGTCCAAAGGGCCTGAAGACACTCACCCTCCTAGGGACAGCCACCTCAGCAATGACTATGGGGGAAGGGGGTTCTGTCCTCACATAGTGGGAGCTCCTGCTAAACCAGGAAGAAGGCAAAGCCCACACCTTCAAACCCTTCTGAGCCGTCCCTTCTGTTAATTACCTGTTTCCCTTCGATCAACTATCATCAGTTCTCTTTTTTTAACAGAGTATTTGTATTACTATATCTAATGAATATATCTTATGACTATAAAGTTATCAGTGAAGCATAATAAAAAATTCCCCCAAAACTTTCACCCAACTTATGAAATAGAACATTCCCCCCAAAAGTTTCTTTGTTTTCCTCCCAAAGCCATTCTGGAGCTCCCACCCCTCTACTGCTGCAACTATAATTTTTTTTAAATGGTTCTTTAACTCTTCTCTTACATTTAGATAGAGAGTTAGTATATATGGCTATATAACTATATATTCTATAGTTTGGTTTTGCTTGATTTTGAACTTTAGGAACTAGCATTATACTGTAGTTATTCTTCGTCTCATTCATGTTTCTGATATTCACCCACATTAATGCATGTAGCTATAATCTATTCATTATACTACACAATAGGATCATATAAATATACCACATTCATTGCTAAACAAATAGTCAAGTGCTTACTATGTACCAGACATTGTACTAGGCACTGGGGATGTAGCCTTGAGGAAAACAGACACAGTCTCTCTCCTCATGGTGCTTATATTCCAGCGGGAAGAATGCACTGCACAACCTATTTATCCTACCTTCTATGAAGGCACTATTGTTGTGCTTTATTTTGTTACAGAGTTTTTGCTATTATCAACATGGGCATATTTTGTGCTCAGGTGCTAGAGTTTCTCCAGGGCAGTGGATTTCTTTTTTTTATATTGAATTTATTGGGGTGACACTGGTTAATGAAATTTATATGGGTTTCAGGTGCTCAATTCTATAACACATCATCTGTATATTGTATTGTGTGTTCACCACCCCAAGCCAAGTCTCCTTCCATCTCCATTTATCCCCACATTTGCCTTCTTCTACATCCCACACTCCCCTTTTGCTCTGGTAATCCTCACGTGGTTGCCTGGGTCCACGAGGGGTTTTTTTTTTTTTTCTTACTTTTGCTTAATCCCTTCCCCTTTTTCACCCAGTCTTACAACGTCCCTCCCTCTGACAGCTATCATTCTGTCCTCTGTATCTATGAGTTAGTTTCTATTTTGTTTGTTAGGTTATTTTGCTTATTAGATTCTACATCTTAGTGAAATTATCTACTACTTGTCTTTCCCTGATGGCTTATTTCACTTAGCATAATATTCTCCAGGTCCATCCATCCTGTCACAAATGGTAAGATTTCCTTCTCTTTTTTACAGCTGAGTGGTATTCCATTGTGTAAACATACCTTGGCTTTTTTATCCACTCATCTACTGATGAGTACTTGGGCTGCTTCCAAATCTTGACAATGATAAAGAATGCTATGCCATGAATTTAGGGGTGCATATATTCTTTCAAATTAGCGTTTTCGTTTTTTCAGATATATTACCAAAAGTGAAATTAGTGGGTCATGAGGCAGTTCCATTTTTTAATTTTTTGAGGAAACTCCACAGTGGCTGCACTGATCTGTATTCCCACCAACAGTGCACGAGGGTTCCTCTTTCTCCACATCCTTGCCAACACTTGTTGTTTGATTTATAGCCTTTCTGACAGGTGTTAGGTAATATTTCATTGTGGTTTTAATTTGCATTTCTCTGACAATTAGTGATATTGAACATCTTTTCATATTCTATTGGCCATCTATATATCTTCTTTGGAGAAATGTCTATTCAGATCCTTTGTCCATTTTTAATTGGGTTGTTTGTTTTTTGGTACTGAGTTTTATAAGTTCTTTATAAATTTTGGATATTTTAACCCCTTAGATGTATTACTTGTGAATATGTTCTCCCATTCAGTGGGCTATCTTTTCATTTTGTTGATGGTTTCCTTTGCAATGCAAAAACTTTTTGGTTTAATATAATCCTTTTTGTTTATTTTTTTCTTTTGTTTCCCTTGTGCAAGAAGTTATACCAGAAAAAATATTGCTATGAGAAATGTCCGAGATTTTACTCCCCATGTTTTCTTCCAGAATGTTAATGGTTTTGAGTCTTACATTTAAGTCTTTAATCCATTTTGAGTTTATTCTTGTGTATGGTGTATAAGGTGGTCTAGTTTCATTTTTTTTGCCTATATTCAATATTTGTCAAATTTTCTCAGCAGCATTTATTGAATAGAACATATTTACCCCATTGTATGTTCTTATTTCCTTTGTCAAATATGAATTGACCATAAAGTCAATTTATTTCTGGGTTTATTTCTGGAATCTCTACTTTGTTCCATTGATCTATATATCTGTTTTTATGCCAGTACTATACTGTTTCAATTACTATGGGCTTGTAGTATAGTTTTATATCAGGTAGCATAATACTTTCAACTTTGTTCTTCTTTCTCCAGATTGCTGTGGCTATTCGGGGTCTTTTGTGGTTCCACATAAACTTGTGGAATATCTGTTCTAGTTCTGTAAAATATGCCATTGCTATCTTGATAGGGATTGCATTGAACCTGTATATTACTTTGGGGAGTAGGGACATCTTAATGATATTAATTCTTTGTATCCATGAACATTGTATGTGCTTCCACTTATTTGGATCTTCAATTTCTTTCTTTAGAGTCTTATACTTTTTGGAGTATAGGTCTTTTACCTTCATTAAATTTATTTCTAGGATTTTTTAATTGAAATTGTAAATGGGATTATCTTCTTAGTTTCCCTTTCTGATAGTTCACTATTAGTGTATTAAAATGCAACTGATTTATGGATATTTATTTTGTATCCTACTAATTTACTGAATTCATTTATCAGTTTTCATAGTGTTTTGGTGGAACCTTTTGGGTTCTCCATATACAGTATCATCTGCCAGGGCAGTGGATCTCAATGTTGAGGGTATATCAGAACCACCTGGGGAGCTTCAAAAACAACCAGGGCTTCAGAGCCCACCCCTAAAAGGTTCTTGGGTGGAACCAAAGAATTGAGTTTTTTTAAAAAGACTCCCATGTGATTTTAATGGGCAAACTGCACTACAGTGTATGAGTTTATACGTTGACTCCTTTCATGCTCTATTCCTTCTGGACCCAGAAAGCCTCTTAAAGAAAGAACCAATTCAAATGACACCTCCCATGTTCAGTCTACATGACTGACCCCTGCGCATCATTCTCCACTCCAACCATCTACACTCACTCAGAGTCATTCGGCTCCTTTCCCATGCACACCGCCCACTATGTTACAGGGACTGCAGGCTTCTTCCATAGTTTGTGAGCAATATTAAGAATTAGCTGTCTTATTTGTCACTGTTCTGCCAACATAGTGCCTGGCACAGAATAAATATTGGTGGGAAGAATAAATAATAGAATAAATAATAGAAGAGCTGTCTAATGCTTTATTACAAGTTATGCTGAAAATTATTTAGGAAATGGAAGTGTAACAAAGCAAGAAAGGACTAAGGCAAAAGAGGAAAAGAAGAAGGAATGGCTAGAGTCAAACAGCCTTGAAAAAGGAGTCCAGGTCATTATTACTGATCACAGCTACTAATAATAGCTGATTAAGAGCTTAGAATCCTGAGGATATAATGTACAACATAGCCGCACAGGCAAAAATTAGCTCAGGAGCCCATATGCTTTCTAGCTTCATTGGAGACTACTAACTTTTCAAGACATCAGTAGGCTACTTATTGATCATTTTACTCCCTCCCAAGATAATAAAAGACAAGCTGTTGCAGTAAAAGGAATATGGATTTAGAAATCAGAACAACTCCTTTAGCCTCCTGACACAGCACAAATAAGTAAATTAACTATCCTTTTTGTGCTACATTTTGAAATGGAAATATTTCCAATTCCTGGCTCATAGGTGTATGCAGTAATTGGAGAGCACCTTGTCAGGGACAGCTGCTGTTTGCCATGCTTACCTCATGCCAGGCATTGTGCTGAAACCTCCTGCAGACATCATCTCACTGAGTCTTAGGTGGTAGCTGTTCTCTCCATGGTAGACAAGCTAACAGACAAGCTCAAGTTCCTATAACTGGTGATCTAGGATTTGAGACCAGATCTGTCTGATTTCAAACTTTTGTTTCACCAATTCCTACATGAGTATAGTGGGCGTGTTCCTTAACCTTCCCAAGTGTGGGTTCCCTCCTCTATAAAATACAGAGACAGAGTAACAACATCATTGCATTGCATGTATTCAGTGAGATGACCCACGTAGAGTATTCAACACAGAGCCTGCCACTTACAAAGGGCCCAAAAAACATTCCTAGTTCTCACTACTATCACCACCACTGCTGTTTCGTTTTGTTTTTTAAAAATCCCCTGTCCCATGGAGGACAGCACAACGTGCCCAGTTGTCCAAGCCAAAAGTACTTAAATGATTTTCAGTGACGTTCTCTCCCTCAACCTCCACCCCTATTCACCAAGGCCCACCAGTTCTCCACCTCTTCCCATATCACCACCACTTCATGCCTTGGTGAAGGCCACTGCCATTCCTCACCTGTGTTATGTCAACAGCCTCCCTATGATCTCCCTGCCTGCCATTCCCCACTCCTCCCATGCAATCTCCAAACTCGACCAGAGTGACTTTGCAAGACAAAATCTCCTGGCTGGACAGACTCTCCTGCCCAAAGCTCCTGATGACTCTACGTGTTCTTTAAGATAACAGTCTAAACTTCTCAGCACATGAGGCAAGGTCCTGCCTGATCTCACCTGACTTCTCTCAACATTCTCTCCAGTCCCAGCTCTTGCCAAAAACTTAAAAAAAAAAATCACCTTGCACAGAAAAGCCATTCTATTGAATTATTATTATTATTATTATTATTATTAATCACTGGGCTAAGTACTTTATACACATCACCTCTTTTAACTGTCCAGGCTGTGACCTTTCAGGACCTCAAAAGATAAACATTTTTCATATATGTGAAATTTTAAGAGATTTACAAGAAAACCCCAGCCCTGACCTCACATCCACCGACTTCAGGAAAAAGAAATCTCCAACTGCTAATGCATTATTATCCCCAAAATTATAGGCTCAGAACCAAGTGCTTAGTATTGCCAAAGACATAGCAAAGACTCAGTGCTCTGCTCTGAATCTGTATGGCTCACTTTGGGGGAGGTTCCTCCTCCACTTACATTTGTTTTGGTTGCATAATCACCCTCAGCAGTTTCCTCAACTGAAGCTTCTAAGGTTTGAGCACTGAAAGCCGACTGACAAGCCATACCTTTGCCACAGGCTCTCTAAGACAGTCTATTCTGAGCTATTGAACACAGCAGACAAAGCAGCATTTGCACATGCACCCATCTCCTGTAGTGGCAGGTAGGTATGCTTCTGCACACTATTTCCCTGCTCTTTATTTCATTCAGGAAGGCTATGTGGAATTCATAACAGCTTTAATCTCTTAAATTGGCCACTTTTGTGCCTAATAAAAACTAAACCTAGTATTCTTTGCTGAAACTGAAAGTCTCTTTTCCTTGTACTGTCCCTTAGTCTTCTGGTCAAGGCATCTATCTCTCCAACATGTTCTTCTAAAGAGTCTAGTAGAACCTCCCATTTGAGAGAGAGTTATCAAGTCCATGAGTTTTGAGTCTTTCAGTTGGTTTCTTTGTTCAACCAAATCCTATCTATCTTTCCTATCTTTAGTTTCCTTATTAAAATAATACCAAGTAGGATATATGTTCTCATCAGACCAACATCTAACTCAGACTCCAACTTCATCTAGTAACATCCAGCTGACACTCCATGTTTGCTCTTTCATGTGCCATCCTTGGAGCTAATTACACACACTTCTGGAGCATATGACCCCCTCTACCACAGCAGCACCTTGAAATTCACCCCGTAATCCCTTGGGTATCTTACACTGATCTCCCTGGTCTTGTCTCTTTGAATCTATCCAGATTATCTGCAACCAATTAATACAGCTATCAAAATTATTGGGGGAAACAGAAGAGTTATGTTCTCATTTGCTTTTAGAGTGGACACTATAACTTTAAAAGAATTCTTCTCAAAGCTTCCCTGGATACTGTCTCTCATGGTTGGAATCATTCCAGTTAACTTTAATATCTTGCCTCTCTTCTCTAGATATCCTTAGGCCCCAGCCATCATTTTTGATCTAGTAACAACAAAAACAATCCCTAAACTCCTTCTTTCTAGTTGCTCTAGCCAAAATCCTTAGACTTATCCTTGATTCTTCTCTTTCTTTTACAGCCCACAACTAATCCATCAGGGACTCCTATTGACTCTACCTTCAAAATACATCCAGAAGCTGACAAATCTCCACTTCCACTCCCTGCCCCAACCTACTTTCTCTCCTCTCCTGGATGGCTGCAATAATCTTGGGATGCTCCCGTTCTTCACTCAGAATAAAAGTCAAAGTCCTTAGAATGACCTTGAAAGTTCTATACATTATGGCCCCTTGTTAGCTCTCTGAGTTATCTCCTACCATTCTCCCCCCTGCTTACTCTGCTCCCACATCACTGGTCTCCTTGTTCCTCATCAGACACTTCAGACACACTCCTACCTTAGGGTGCCTGCTTTGACTGTTGCTTCTACTTGTAATTCCCTACCCCTTGCTACCATATGGCTCGCTCTCTCATCTCTTTCAAGCCCTTACTCCAATATCACGAACTCAATAAAGCCCACCTAGACCCCTTCCCTTCCCGGGAACTCCTAATCCTTTTTACCTTGATATATTTTATTTTTTATATCACTCATCATTTTCTACCACATTATATCATTTATTTAATTATCATATTTATTGTCTGATAATCCTACTAAAATGTAAAATCTATAGAGATAGGATTTTTTCATCTTTTCTAGTCACTGATATATTTCTATTACTCAAGATGAGTGCATGACACATAAGAAACACCAAATAAACATGTGATGATGGATTAGTGAATGAATGCCTCCCTTTTCTAGTACTTTCTTTAGGAAGAGGTAGGTCTAAAAGAACCTTGTTTTATCTTCTGTATTTGTCTATCCTAGCCTTGAATGTTATTATTCTCATGCCTGTCTACTTGCTTTTTCCAAGAATATCTCATTTTTCAATAAAGAATATCTTTTTTCCTCTAGTTAACAAATCTTTCTTTCTTGGTTTTCATTCCTCCACTACTCCTGTTCTGCTAGCCAGACCTCTCCATCTCCTGCCTGGCCTCCTGAGCAAACTGATTCCTAGAGATAGAGTAGCCCAGATAAAAGCTTTTTGAATTGCAATCCTGGCCATTCATTCAATCTGCAAAAATTCCATTGAATGGTTTCTCCACTGCAACCTAAGAATATGGTATATTCCCTCTATATTAAGGGTCCCTTCTCTTTCTTTTTTATTTTTAATGAAATCTAACATATCTTTATGGGCAAAGGCACTATTTGAGTCCTATACATCTTAAATCCATATCAAGAGCTGATACAGTTAACAATCCAGCAGCAAACTGAGACCCTATAGTAGGTGAGATCCTAAGGATCCTGGTCAAGAAAATAAAATCTAAGAGGTTAGCCCCTCCATGGCCTTCCCCCTTGGTTTAAAGATCAAAATTAGAAAAAGCATTAATTGGGGGAGTCCATGTCTACCACCTGACACTCATCACTGAAAGTGAGTGTCCAAAAGGTCACAGGGAACTCAGCCACCCTCCAGCAGTTTGAAGCCACCCCTGGAGATCTGGCAGAGGAACAGAGCAGACCCCGACCAGGAAGGGGAAGAAGCTGAGCCAGGTGTACCCAGGTCCTCTCCAAAATGCTCCTCTCCTTCCCTGGAGAAGGGTAAGTGAGGGAGCATCAGAGTCCAGGCAGGAAATGGCATAAATGGCAACTTAGCATTTTCACTTACGCCACATAAAAGTAAAGGGTAAGCAGGGTTGATTTATTGAGGTCCCCATCCCTGCCTGCTAAATATCACTAAGCCCCATGTGTTTTCCCTTTCATTCTTCACATATGGAATTTATTTATTTATTTATTTACTCTTAGTGTTGCCTTGATATATGAAACCATTAATAGCATCAGGCCAGGGAACTTGTTCGTTTGAGTCACCACATTGACTCCAGAGCCTAGCATAGTGCCTGGCACATAAAGGCCACTTAATTATTATTTGATCAATGAAGAGTTCGGACCAAACACCTTTCATTCCAACAAGAAGAAAATCACGTTAACCTGACACATGCATAATACCGAGGGTGCTGTACCCAGTTTGATTGTGATTTTATTATTTGGAGGCTTACATTAGTCCAATATCTGTGGCAGGGCCCCCTTCACTTTATGTCTGGAGACAGAAGCACAGGCTGTGAAACGGCAGGTGTCACAGTTAATAAAAGAAAGCACTGAACGCAATGAGGCATCTGAGTGTTTTCTTGCTGATATTTCTAACTAACAATCTAAGATTCATCGGTGCAAAGAAAAACTACATTTACAATTATCCCAAATACACCTCCCACAGTGTTCCCACCATTTCTCCAAAATAAAAACCCTATTCCTTTTTCTCATGAAGCATGTGCACTTTTGAATCATAAAAGTGGATTCTACCAGTGTTCAGCACTTGACTAATGGTTTTAAATTTTTGAATCATGCTACAAGATAAACTGTGTACTTTCATATCAAATTTAAAAGAGTGTTTCAAAAGGAGTTTATGGGACAAAGTACACACAGCTGTGCAATGAGACGAGGCTGGCAGAGAGCCACTTATGTGGAATAAGACACATTTTAGATAATCCGAGCGTCAACCTTTAATGAAAATGTCAGTTGAATATAGGGATTCTTCACCTAACATCCCATTCATGTCATCTTACTTATGTGTGTTTTTCAGATAGTCAAACTGATCATTTTTTAAGACTTGCTTTAGAGAAAGCATTGAAAGCATTACATACACACCTGCCCCTTAAGGAGAAATATATGAATTCTCAAACGTTCTCTCTTCACTGAGAACTTCTCCAGGCCCTATTTAATAAGTTCATACTCACTGGAGGACTGAAAGGGTTATATTTCTGATCCAGCCTCCTCCTCATCCTACTTCAGATCTAAGTTTCTTCAAAATGTAGTCCATGCTCACCTTCCCCTCACATGCTTCTTGTTCCTTCCTTGACTTGCTGAAGGCTGACCTCTATTTCTGCCAGCGTACTGACATGTGCATGTGCCAGCAAAAGTCCCCTGTCCTTGCACTCTCTGAATTTAACCCTGAGGCTGCCTAAAAACTCCTTCCCTAGTTCCTTGGCAACTACCTTCCCACTGTCTTTCTTAGGGTCTGACCATTTCTTCCCCACGATCCTCCACAAAGTCTCTGGTGTTTCCAGAGTTCTCTTTTGACATTACTGCTTTGCCTTAAGCAATTCAACTGCCTCCATAATTCCATGCTGATGATTCCAAAACCCCTATCTTGGCCCAATCTTGACATCTCCACTTGGTCACAGGCATCTCACACTAAGATGACCCCAGTTGAACTTGTCTTCCCCAAGTCTGTTCCTCTGACCTCCAAATATCCACAAGCCAGAAGCCTGACTTCCCCGCCTTCAATGTCAAGTCCAAGACTTCTAGACACATCTCAGCTTTATTGCCTCTTCTTTATCCCTGATGTCAGTATCTTAACGCAGGCCCTTATCCTTCCTCCCAGGAACTGTTGCAACAGCCATTTAACTGATCACTTTTTCTCTCTCATCTTGACAATTTTACATCTATGCTCATGCTGCCAACAAAGTTATTAATGATCTAAATCATATTGTGTCTCCTCTGCTTAAAAATCCTCCTCTGGAAAAATCCTCCTCCACAGCAAGTATGAAATAAAGGCCAAGGTGAATGGAAGGGCATTTGAGGTCCATCTTGATTTGATCCCTGCCCACCTGTTCACCATTATGTGCCAACTATCCCCACCTCAGAACCTATCTTTCAGCAATTCGTAGCTGCCTGTCGTTCCCTAAGCACACGTAACCACTAACAATTTGCTTCATGATACACTTGAGAAACATCACTTCTTTTTATTTTTCTAGATAAAATTAAAACTGGCTGAGTCTTTCTTTGCCAGCATTGATAAGAAATCTAATTCCCCCTCCACTGACTCTTGTAAGGATCCCAGGGCCCCCACTAGAAAAGGGCCTGCCTGGGGTCCACATAGCTGTCCTCACTGTGGTTGTCCATCTGCTACTTGCTGCCTCTGTCAAGGCTCTCTGCAGTCCATGGGCTCTCACTGTGAGCTAACCACTGTTCTCGGCAATTTCCATACATTGACTTATTTATTCCTCATCGCAACCTTATGAAGTAGGGTATCTTCTTACCAGCTCATTTTAGAGAGGGAAGTCAAGACACACAGGTCAAGTAACCTGCCCAGGGTGAGTAGTGGGGCTAGGATGTGACCCATCAGCCTGACAGTAGACTCCTGCTCTTAACCACTGTTCACAGGGCAGCTCTCCTTGGCCTGCAGGATTGGCCACAGACAAACATTGCCATTGCTCCCAAAGGGCAAATTTACCAGCCCCATACCAGCACCCATGTACCCCTTTCCATCACATGATGCCTTCATATCCTATACTTAGGGAAATACCCAAATCCCTATCTGTTTCTCAAATTCCAAGAACCTGTAGGGCCACTTTTTTTTCAATCAAAGTACAAAGATTATTCCCCCTTCCCTAGGAAAAACTCCAAAGGAACTCTTTAATGGCCTTAAATTCCTTCCCATAGCCCCAGGCATCTGGTTCTCTTTCTCTCTTATGCTCCCCTTACCTTTGCAAACCAACCCCCTAGCTTCCAGATGTACCTTCATACACAAAACAAATTTATATTCCAGGGTCTTTGCACTTGGCTGTTCACTCTGCCTGGAGCACTTTCTTCAAGATGGACCTGAAACCACATGGGTGAATGGGCTTTTCTTGCATCCTGGGGAGAAGGGCTGAGGAGTCTTGTTTCAACACTTTGACACTAATGACATCACCAAGGACAAAATAGAAATAAACAACCTAATAGCTTACACTACCCTATAAATCTTGCTGTTTCCTCCACCTGAAATGCCTCCCTCCACCTGGAAAGTGAATTCTGTGAAACTCTTGTTACTTTTGCAAAATACAGATCCTTGAAGAAGCCCTCTTTGCCTGACAGTCCTTTCTGGGGAGGGGGGTCTGTGTCTGTACCTAGAACATATTTCTACTGCTGTGTTTGCTACAACACACTGTAATATTTTCAACTTCCTTTTATAGTTGTCTCTTTTATAAAATTAGGCTCTTCAGAGGTAAGAACTAGAGTTTGACTCTGTATCCTCATCCCTAACAAAATGGTAGACAATGAATATATACCTCAAATTTGATAATTGAAGTAAACTGACCTAAGGTCAATATCATGATGATTATTTTACCACCGCTGCTGCCCCCCCCCCCCCCAAGCTCCAAGCTACTGGCATTCCTCTTCTGGATTAGTGCAATGACCTCCCTGCTAACCACGCGCTTCCAACCTTGTCCCCTTACAGTTCATTTTCAACATAACAGCCAGGATAATTTTCTTCAAGTATAAAATATAAAGTTTCATTCAAAACTTTCCAGTGGTTTTCTGGCTCAATTTGAAAGCCTTACAATGGCCTACAGGAGTCTGTACGATCTGAACTCTTCCCCACACTGACCTGATCTTCTGTCCTACTGCTCCACTCATCACTCCAGCTGCACTGGCCTCCTGTAGTTCCTCTCCCACGCCAGCTACACTGCCAGCTCAGAGTCTTTGTACTTCTCGTTCCCTCTGCCCAGGATGTTCTCCCCCACTTACCCTCATGCCTCCCTCCCTCAGTTCCTCATCCGGGTGCAAATACCACCTTCTCTCGGATGCGTTCCCTGGTCACCCTATTTAAATCCCTTGCTTTAATTTTTCTTCACAGCATTTCTCACATTCTGCAAAAATACAACATAATAGAATGTATATATGATATACCACATAATTTTCTCATTTATCTTATTGTCTGTCTCCTCCACAAATAATGTAAGCTCCTGGAGGACCTGATACGTATTAGGCACTCAATAAATCTGTGCTGTATGACTGACTCTCAGACCAAGAAACCCAGTTGCAATCTCAACTCTGCCTCTAACTAGATAAAACATTCAACCTAACTGTCCTTAGCTGCTTCCACTCTGAACTAATACCTTAGTAAGACATTTATAGCATAGCAAAATAAGAAAAGAGCCCCAGGATTTTTCTTACCCATTTTTTTGCTTTTGCACCCTTTAAGGGAAAAGTGGCAATCAGGATTGCAATCTCAAAACATTTTCGGTCCAAAACAATTACATATAAATTTGATCGTGTGAGTATGATAGAGAATAGATTAACTACATGTTTTTACAACCTTCCTTTTAAAGAGAAGAACGCTGAGTTTTTGTGAGCCAATCCAGTAAGGGAAGGCAAAAAGTTATAAGAAGAAAGGGTTAATTAATTTGCACTGGAAAAAGGCTGATTTTGAGGGGATGGGAGGTAGCCCAGGTTGTGAGAGAGTGAAGATGGGTGGCATTTTAAAATAGATTTCGGTATAAAGGGAAAGACTATTGTAAGTCCTTGAAATTTAGAAAAACTATTGTATGTCAGTGGAAAATTCTGTGTTGCCTACAGCACACCCTTCTGGATTACCTTATTTTAGCCCTTCATTGACATTAAGCTTTTTTAGCATTCTGTAAACTGGAATAACTGAGAGAAATTAGACATGGTTCTTGTCCACAGGCATGTAAATTCTATCTGATAGACGTTCAATCACTTTCCCTCTCCTACTGTGGAAAAATCCAGTCTCACCTCCATCTGTACATTCATTTCAATATTCCTGATGTATACATGTATCCACCCTTCAGGTTCCCCTTTGAACTGCTTGTAACATCTTACAGGTTCCTTCTTCAATGGGCTGAATAAAATCTTTAACACATGTTCATTTCATATATGTACGTGAGTCATGGTTTTGTTTTTTCTTGAAAAAATATTCTTTAAATAGGTGAAGAGAATTTTGAAGACATTTTATATGTATTGTGCAATATGATCAAAAGAATGTAGTAAAAAGTTAGTTCTTTTTATTGTTTACATGTCACTCTGCTGAGAATGACCTTAAAGCAGACAAATTACAGGTGGATGAACGGAGCCAATGCCATGTTCCAGGGTTTTAGAAAACTGGTACCCCCAACCCGCTCTCGCTGCCTCAGCTTCTTCTCTTGCCATCCAGTCTGGATAATTTAACTAAAATAATCCTCTGGAAGACTCCTGTGATCCTGTCAGTTCCCTGGCAAAAATCCATGAATGGTTCTCCTTTGCCTAATGGGTAAAACTCAAATGCCTGCACCCAACACTCGGGGCCCAGACCAGCATGAGCCTTCATGTGCCCCAGCTTCTCCTGCCCCACTGCTCACACAACAAGAGCCTCCCACACCAACGGGACACCGTCCCTCAAACCTGCGACTGTGCACCCTTGGCTCATACATGTGGTACCTCTCCTCCACTTGCGGAGAGGCCACTCATGTGTCCCTCGTGCCTCGGATCACGGTCAACTCTTCAGAGGGCCAGCCTAGGGTGACTTGCTTTTACGAATTCTCTGGACAATGTATCTCTCTATTTTCTCATTTATTGTGTAGCATTCCAATGCTCACATGATCCTTTTTACACATCTAATGAGACCTCAAACCACTGATAAGCATATCATATTTTATATTTTATTTGCATTCCCCACAGGACTTAGCCGAGCATGATGCATGTAGTAATAAGGATCTATTGATCTTCATATGTAAGAATTAGCTTCTGTTAGAAATCCAATCCTTTGCTGTAAGAGTGGCCTAATTTTTGATGAGGATCCACACCACACACACACACACACACACACACACACACACACCACTGTGGCTGAAAAAGGGGTTCTGTGGAAAGTTACGTCACAGGGGGATCTGATCATAAAGTCCTAACTGGGCAGGTCGTGATGGGTAGTCACACCCCAGACCTACAACTTCTTTAGTGAAAAGGTTTTCAAGCCAGCCCTGTCTGTTGTTCTTGTGCAGCCAGGTTAACACGCCTTTCGAGTGCCGGAAGCAACACCCCTGCAAGGTGTAAACGCCCTCAGAAAGCACAAATCTTAACTGTATGTAATCCAATCAGAGCCTTGCTTTCTTCCACCTTCATGTAAGCTTCCTTAATTTCAAGCACATACAATAAGATGAAAAACTGTCATTCTCCAGATCATCTGAGATCTTGCTTCCCAGCAACTGTCATCAGTTTTGGCTCCAATAAACTCATAAAAATTCTCTACAGATCTGGACGTTTCTTACGTTGGCACCACACACACTACACACCACACACACTCACCATATCACACACACATATGCTGCACACACCATGCTGCATACACACAGGCTGCATCACACACATACAACAGATGTATATCCCCAACACACGTGCATGTACCACACACATGACCACACACGTACACCACATTGGGAAAGCATCACAAACACTCGTCTCCAGAACTCCTATTCCCAGGCTTTGGAATCTTTCCCATGTTTCGCCCAAACATCTGTGTCCATTCAAATTCTCCACATGGTTCCAACTGGAACATATTTAAGGAATTGCACTACATTCAGAAGTCTCCTGGTTGCATCCTCCTCCCCTTTCCAGGCTTTCTAGGAAGGGATCCCTCTGCTGTGCTCCTAACTTCCTAGCCCCAGGTGCCTCGGAGAGGGGTCTGTATGTCCTGGAACTCACTAAGCTCCTGCCCGACCTTTGCTGATTGTCCCCCTGAGTTCCACACTGGCCAGTGGCAAAGCTTCTTTCACTATAGCAAATCCCTGCTGGGGGATGCCAATTGCTGTCCTTAATATATGCAAGAGCTCCACTAGACCCTGGATGAGACACAATAATGAATAAGACATTACCCTTGCCTTCCAGGTGCTTACAGGCTAATAATACCTACAATTAATTAACGGCTGAAGGCAAAAGAGATAATATCTTCAGTTGTCTCACTTTTGCTCACATTCAGGTTAGACAAAGCCATGTGAACCGCTGTTGGTCTTTGTGAACGTATACAAAGGAGAAGCCACTGCCAAATCAATGTATTTTTAATTGGAAGTGTTTATGAAACCCCGGGACAGTTTCCTAAATGTATTAATTGCTTCCCAAGGAAATATAAAATTCACAATTACTAAAACCATGAAAATGAACACAATGACAGCTCTAAAAGATTGCTTTGTAAACTGTTGCTAAACACATGAAAATAAGCCAATTGACCTTTTAAAAAGTTTTTTTAAAAAAACCCTCTAAATGATCAGGATATAAGAACTATTTGCCTGGGGACTAACCAGCTCACTTAGGGCAGTATATTAATGCATTGCCATTTAATTAAAAGAGACTTCATCAATTGTATCATTAGTCTTAGAAAAGTTATTTCAACAAAGAAGTTAGCTAAAAGGTTGTATGTGAATTTGTCTCCCCTTCCTCCCACATGCACAATATATTAGTATAGGATAAAAAAAATGTTAGTTCAAAATTTAGGCCCCTTAAAAAGTAGTTTGAAGTGAGAATAGCAATTATCTGCATTCTAAGATACTTTTTCATTTAAAGTTTCTACTGAATTACATCAGAAAAATATGCTGAAGGGCCAGCTCTCCCCAAAATACCATACATGCAGAGCTTTCAAAACTTGAAATTACTTCCCCTGGAAAAGAGCCTGCTCGTTTGCAATGTCACTCATTCAACACACTCTTCTACATGCCCACCTGTGTGTTAGGTGGTAGGAAACATGGCAGGAAGACCCAGTCTCCAGCCTCAGGAAGGGCACAGTCTTAAAAGAATGGGAGTATGTGCTTCATTAGCAGCACGCACATTGGAAAGTGGGAGCCCAAGGGAAGGAACCCTTAAGTCTGTCTGCAGAGGACAAAGGGCTTCAATTGAGAACTGAAGGGTGAAGATGGGACTGCCAGGCACTGGAGATGGGCAAGGGCATTCCAACAGAAGGGCCAGCATGGGTGAAAGACAGAGACCTGGGCAAGTGTGGCAGTGTCGGAGAAGAGGAAGTAGCTCAGACTGAACCTTGCAGCGGGGGTGAGTGGGACACACAGGGCTGGGTCAACAAGCAGAGGTTACGGAATAGAATGATTAATTCTCAGCACTGACTACACGCCAGGCACAGCGATAAGTGTTTCACATGGATCATTATATGACTTATTATTATTAGGTAATCTTCCTTTGAGATGAGTATTATTATTATCCCAATTGCACAGATGAGGAAAGGGAGGAACAAAGAGATTAAGTTATTAGCTCAAGATCTCACAGCTAGGCAATGGCTTTCAAACCAGGCATTCTTTCTCCAGAGTCCACAAGCTTAACTACCTTTCAAACTGCGAAGGCTCTTGTCCACCAGATATAGCAGTTGAGAAAGCATCTTTTAGGCAATGGGAAGCCACTAACGGATGCTGAGCATGGGAGAGGCCGCATCAGAAGTGTACAAAACAATGGTCACTCTGGTGATCCGGAAGGCAGATGTTTTCGCTTTTGCTTATTTGTATGTTGGGGTGATGGGTGTGGCGGGGGGGGGGGGGACAGGAAGGGAGCAGGAAGGGGCTGAGGCACAAGGGCCAGAATCCCAGTAAGAAGAGAATACAATTCTTAGTAAAAGAGAAAACAAAGGCCCAACTTGGGCAGTAGCAGAGGCAACAGAGGGAAAAGTACACAAGATACTTCAGAGGAGCAGTGAGAGAAGGTGTGGTGACACCGGTGGGCATTGAGAGTGGGGCCGAGGTGGGCCAGTGTTAGGAAGGGAAAACCTCCCTCCCACTGATGTTCTTTTAAACATGAAGGCCTCACTTAATATCAAACTCCTGTCCTCTCTCTGCCTTCCTGCTCCCAGCCCCCTTGAAGAGCAGCACTTTGTGTGATGGAGAATTTAGTAGAGAAGTGAGATTGACAGACCAGCCCTATTCCTCTTCTCTCTTTCCCAGGGGCAGGTCGCCTGGGGAAGCACACAGTCTAGTTTGTGTCTCCACGGAGAGGGGGCAGCTCACAGTTTGAGGAAATGACCTCAGCAACGGGTGCATGAACTAGGAACTTTGAGAAATAGGACAGAATAGGGACAATTGATGGTATGTAAGTCACAGGCCTTTGACGGAGCCTGTGGTATGGGGATGTTTGGCAGCGTCTGGCAGCTCAGAGGGTCCATGAGACCTGTTTTGTTTTTGTTTCTGTGTTCTGTAATTTGGGAGTTTTATTAACCAATGGCACATTTATCCTTAGGCTTAGGAACTTTCCTAACTATTTATTTTATCTCTTGCTTCATGTAGAAGGAATTTTTTGAAATTAAAATAAAAATGTGTGTTGGATGAAGAGGCTAGTTTTAAGTTATACAGTTGGATTTGAACGTCTGAGCCTGGACAAGAGGCCAGGTATGGTTTTCCCTTTGGCTGATCTTTGCAGCTTGTGGTGGCTCATCCACAAGCAAGTGGCTTTCTCTAGAGGCAAAGTAGCAGATATAGGGCCCTAGCAAGGGTGACAGTCTCACCAAAGGGGAGAGCCTCAACGCAAGGACAGGATATGGAAGGATGGGGTAGGGATAGAAGTACACGTACATTTTTAAATCATTCCTTTTATTTTTTAACTTAATTTTATTTATTTTTAGAGAGGGGAAGGGAGGGAGATAGAGAGGGAAAGAAATATCAATATGTGGCTGCCTCTCATGCACCTGCCCCTGGGGACCTGGCCTGCAACCCAGGCATGTGCCCTAGACTGGGAATCAAACCGGTGACCCTTTGTTTTGCAGGCTGGCACTCAGTCCACTGAGCCGCAGCAGCCAGGGTAAAACCACTCCATTCAAACTGCAAAGCAGCTGAGCTCCATGTGTACAACGGAGCCCCATGAGGTTCTGGGTTTAAATCGTTAGTGCCTTCAAGGTAGGCAGTATAAAAAGGAAAAAGAAATAAAGAAGTTTCAAATACATGAGATAAGAAAGGGAAAATAGCTCTAATAAGATCCAGTAACAGGAGCTGTCTCTGTTGCAAATGTTTATTCTGTGTCAGAGGGCACCCATTCTTCAAATAGCAAGTCAAAGGGAGGAAACTTGTGTAGATGGGGTTTTTCCTGGTTAAGCTAAATTCCCAGTGCCCAAAGTAACCAGCCTCTTACTGGGGTATGCCTCCCACTGCATTTAAGGGCACAAGTTGTGTGTTTATCACAGATGACAAGAGCAGACTGGCTTCCTAATGAAGGCAAACTCTTTCTCCACTAGGCCTCCTCCTAGTTACTACTGTATCTCTGCTTCAGCCTCTGGCAACTCTAAGTACTAGGTTCTGGGAACACAGTTTTTGTCTGGGTTAGGGGATAGATAACGGTTTACAAATTGGGTCTTGGCTTATTTTTTAAAATGATCTTCAGTGTCCTATTAACTCTTTAGATTCTTTACACACGATGCTCATAGACACTTGGACTTTTACTAAGACAGTTTCCAAGGCACAGAGGTACTTGTCCAGTGTAGATTTCACCTGAACTACCCCTTCTGGAAAATCCCCAGAACTATTCATAATCAAAAACACCTCTCACTGAGACTGATCAAAAATAGCAAATTGAAGAGAATGGAATATTGATTTTAATTTCCAAGGACTTTACATCACAGTGGCAATAAAATATGATTTTGGACTTGAATTCCTCTGGATTTTATCAAGTCTTTAGATTCCAATTTCTCTCTAGACATTTTATAGTGGGTTGACATTAATGTTGGAGGCATCTTTACGATGTTGGGATTTTGGATTTTGAAGTATCGTAATGCTATCATGTAACGTCACAACAGGACATGAGCAACATGTCATCATCAAGTATGATGGAATAGAGAGTGAGGGGTGAATAGTTTGCCTTGGGAACCAAGTGGCCTTGCAGTTTATTCAGTTCAGGGGCTTGTCTGATCCAAGCCTCGTCAGAGGCAAGCTTCACTGCCCACCTGTGTCTCCAAGGTGATCCTCACAAGAGCAATGGTTGGCATGGAAGGACAGGCCTTAGAGAGATGGGAGCAGGCTAATCTGACAAGCTATTTCCCTCTGCCCTGAGTGAGACAGCGCCACCCTAGTTAAAGAAATAGTTAAAGCTAATAAGAGGTCTTGGTTGGGTAGCTCAATTGGTTAGAGCTTCGTTCTAATATGCCAAGGTTGTGGGTTTGATCCTTGGTCAGGGCACATAAAAAAAATCTACCAATGAATGTGTAAATAAATGGAATAACAAATTTCTCTCTCCCCCTTCTTAAAATCAACAAATAAAAAAATGTTTAAAGACTAATAAACTAACAGAAAGACAGTAACTAGTAGAAAGGGAATACATCTTCTTTACTCCCCGTTTCCCTTTAAGTGAAGAGCTATCGATTAGCATGGCATACTTTGCCTTAGTCCATTCTTAACTTTTCTGGCCTGAATTTTACCCTAGCCCTAGCATCAGAATCTTCTGACTTGGGTCCAGACATCAGTATGTTTTAAAACTCTTCAGATGATTCCAGTGTGCAGGCAGGGCTAAGAACCAATGAACTAAATAATCTCAAAAGGTCACTTCTAACTCTTAAAAAAAAAATAAATTGCTGTGATCCTGCCAGAAGTTAGAGGAAATGACTTCAAGGCCCTTGGGACATCTTTCTTTTCTAGCAGCCCCAAGACTCAAATGCATAGTGTGCAATCAGCCTTCTAATGGGAAAAAAAATACACGAGTTTCATGTGTTGGTCCCAAAGCTTGCCTCTTAGGGCTCGCCTACCAGGTCGTTGCCACACAATCAATGGTGGAACTGTTCTGAACTGTAGCTTGAGAGGGAAATAATCAGGAACAATTCAGCTACACCACAGCCTAATCACAATGACTGATATTTCTAGGGCTGTGTTAATCAAGCCGTCCTGCAGACGGACCCTTGTGGTCAAACCGATTCCAGAATGATTCTGCCTCCACGGCTGGAATCTTTTATAAACTGAAAGTCACCATTCAGCCTTGCCTCTCACCTAAGTGCAAAATCCCTCCTAATGGTAGCATCTGTTGTCTGCAGTGAAGAGTTGATTACAGATGCTCTGAAAAATTTAAGTCCTTTCTCATGCTATTCAGGAGGTGATACTATGATGGGAAGCAGTGACTCTTCTGATTTGAAAAATATGTATCTTTGGCTAAATAGTGAGTGCAATAATGAAGTAAAAAATCTATTGTTGTATAAAATGTTAATATTTGTTGGATTTTTATCCCTTTCTTCTGTACTAAATACAGCCAGTAACCACACATGCACTGTCTCTTATAGCTACAGAGCAGGTGTGCAGGTAACTGGTTACCAAGCAACGTATTGGCTGGGGATTAGAGCACACAGTTGCATGGGCATAACTCTGAATAATGCAGACCGTGTTAAGTGATACATTTTTCATTATCCTAGTATCACATCAAGCTCTCTACCACCCTTTTTCACCCCATCTTTAATCTAGGAGAAAATATTCCTGTTAAGAACCTTGAAGAATTCTTACCATCAGATATTTCTTTTTTATTAAAAGCAATGAAAAGAACAGATTCATTATATCTTATCTATCAAACTTGTTATCTACCTAAACATCTGTTCAGTTTTTGTTGTCATGTTTAGAAAGAATAATTATCCAACAGACCTTATAAGAAATGAATTCCAATGGAGCAAATGAACTTTACTAATGACTTGCATTTATAGCTCCTCAAGGAAAAAGTTACCTATTCTCATAATCCTGTTTATTCTTTCAAAATGAAAAGGCCTTTAGTGGTTATTTTAGATCTTAGAGGGTTTTTCAAAACTACCTCTCAACAGCCTTATGATCCTTAATAAATATAATCAAAATATATTTAAAATCTTGTAGCTCCTTAGTGCCTAAGTATAAAAAATGCCTCTTGCTTTTTACTTTTAATTTCCTAATTTAAATATTAGCCTGCAATAAGAACTTGAAGTAGCAACAAAAAAATTTTTGTTTATCAGAAAGTTTTCTGATCATTGAAATGACATTTTTCATTTTTTTCTAAATCACAATTAAACGAGGAGTAGAAGTTAGCAGCTGGGAGGGCGGAGAGAAAGAAAAATTCAAAAGGAGCCCTTATTTTCCCCATCCTTTGGAAACATTAAACAAGTGGAGATATTTTTACATATTCCATAAACTGGCTCAGTTTTTAAAGGCTTCCTTGCAATTCTTAAGTGATTTGCCTACTCCAGTGACAAAACTTCTATGTGAAAATGGTATAAGAAGTGATTTTGATGCAAGGGAACAAGGTAAATATTCTTGTCCTTAATTTTAAGGTTGTGTATCCATGAGATTAATTTTATCACAAACACTGACAAATACATTCTTTTAAACTGAAAAGAAGCCAATGGGGTTTTGTCTTGATTATGAGGACAGCGGAGAAAGCATCTTAGCCCAGTGCTCGGGGCTGGGATGACAGTTATGAGCACCGAGAAGCACGTTTCACACAGCTCTCTGGAGCTCGGGTGAGGCTGCACACAATCACTTGCCTCAGAGAATGGAGCGGTGAGAACTTGCTGCTGACCTGGTGGCTTAGTGAAGCTCAAACCAGTGATTTGATAAAACTTCCAGCCACTTTGAAACTGTGTCTATTATTTATGATTCAGCATCTTCAAATTCCTCTAAAGTACACTTACCATGAGCAAAACACTAAAAAAAAAAAAATGGCAAAGTAGGTAGCTTCAAATTTCTTAGGGGAAAGAGCTATGAAAGCTGTGCTTTCTCTCTTCACCTGCTCCTTTTTAGGAAAGAAATACAATAGCCGCCATATTGGGGATAGGATGCAGAGATGACACATAAATTCTTGAAATAAAGAGGACATTTCCTTTAATTGCATTTAAAATGCACATGTTTGAGACCAAACTTATATCTAAAATAAGTATCTGAACAGATAACAAACTAATGGTTGCCAGATGGGAGAGGGGTTGGGGAAATGGGTAAAAATGTTGGAGGGATTAAGAAGTACAATTTGCCAGTTATAAAAATAGTCAAAGGGATGTAAAGTACAACATAGGAAATATAGTTATAAAGTGATGACTATGTGTGGTGCCGGATGGATCTAGACTTATTGTAGTGACAACTTTGTGAGGTATATGAGGTCTGTCCAGAAAAAGTCCAGCCATTGTTAATATAAAAAGAATGGTTTGTGCAACATGATGTAAGCTGGCAGCCAAGGAGAATGGACTGGAATGCACATGCATGAACAATGATGACCTTATTGTACTAGTCAGTGGGGGCGGTAGATGCTACTGAGTAAGCATGTGAACTGTGTGGCTGTCACATTCAAAATGACTGAGTGGGTAGAGAAACAAATGTTGCATTAAGCTTGAACATTCCTTTATGGAAACTATTCAGATGATTCAGAGGGCTTTCAGAAACGATGCAATGGATGCAGCACAAATCAATGTGTGGCACAAATGCTCAAGGATGGTCGAGAATCTGTTGAAAGTGATCCATGTTCTGGAAGGCATGCAACAAGCAGAACACCTGAGAATGTTGAACATGTATGGGTTGCCATCAACAAAGATTAGTGACTGATAGTGCGAGAACTAGAAGGTGATCTGGAGATTCCACAAACTACTGTGTCTGAGATTTTGATGCAGGATCTTGGCATGAAACATGTCATGGCAAAATTTGTTTTGCAGCTTCTGCTACCATAGCAGAAAGAATATTGTGCTGCAGTTGCTACTGACTTGATTCAAATTGCTACCAATAAACCAGATTTCCTCAAGAAGGTCATAACCAGAGATGAATTGTGGGTCTACAGCTATGATCTGGAAATGAAGGCCCAGTCATCCCAATGGAAGTCACCTGGTTCTCCACACTCAAAGAGGGCACGGCAATGTCTCAGCAAGATCTAGACCATGTTAATTGTGTTTTTTGACCGGGAAGGTGTTATCTATTACTAGTATGCTCCTCCAGTCCAAACACTTAATAAGGATACTATCTTAATGTTCTTCTTTTGTTGAGAGATGCAATACAATGAAAATGGCCACAGCTATGGGCAACTGGTGACTGGCATCTTCATTATGACAATATGCCTGCTCATGCATCACATCCTATACAGTTTTTTGTTGAAACATCAAATCACCCAGATGACTCAGCCCCTCTACAGCCCAGACTTGGTACCCTGCAACTTCTGGCTTGTCCCAAATCTAAAATTACCTTTGAAAGGGAATAGATTTCAGACCACCAAAGAGATTCAGGAAAATATGATGGGGCAGCTGATGACTGGCAACTGGGAGAACTGTGTGAGGTCCCAAGGTGCCTACTGTGAAGGGGACTGAGGCTTCATTGTCCTGTGTACAGTGTTTCTTGTATCTTGTTTAATAATGTCTCTATTTTTCATAGTATATGGCTGGATACTTTCTGGACAGACCTCATAAATCTATAAATGTGTAATTACTATGTTGTACACCTGAAATTAATATAATACTGTATATCAACTGTAATTGAAAAATAAGTTTAAAAATAAAATAAGTATCTGGAATCCATCCATACACCTGCAAAAGAGCCAAGTGAAATAGCTGCTTTTAGTTTTCAAGATGCTGCTGTAAGATATAGTCATGTTTTCTCCATCACTGTTTTTCTGATTTTTTTCCTAGTCTACCCAGTTCTTTCCTGATAAAATTGTTGCTATGCTGTCTGCACGTGAAAAGGTCTTTTGACTAGCATGCCGTCAGAGTTGTTTAAGAAAACACAGTAACTGTGGGCTATTAGATCTGTTCAGCTTTCACTGTGTTCTGTGATTTCTCTGCTAAAATGAAAATCAGCCTCTGTCACTGCTGCAGGTTGGTGACTCAAGCATCAGATCTAGGTACAGAATCTTCTTATAACTAATAGCTAATTTAATTATAATTTCCCCATAAATGTCATTTCAACCAAAATCACACCTGAATGTATTCATGACCAGAAATCACAACCTGTCAGAGAACTTTGTGATGACCGAAAACACAGGTAGATTCACACACATAGATTCATGGCCCCCCACTCAAACAACAGTCATGTAATAAAGATATAACACAAGCTGGGAACAATTTTAAAACTAAATTTTTCTAAAACCATTCATTATCTATCTAGTATGACTCATTAGTTATATTCTTTATTCCAACATTGACTCTAATGTTATTTGCCAAAAATTGTCTTCATTTCTCAGAATCAGGTTATCAATGAGAGGGAGAAAACATGGTTCCTAAGCCTGTTTTCTTTCGTGATATTTCATGCAGAAAACCACTGGGTTACACTTCACAACTGAATCTTTAGACTTACAAATGAGCAAATACTGCCTAGCCTATTGCTAGTAAGAGGTCTGTATATATAACTGCTTTTTTCCTTCAGAATTTGTAATTTGCAGTATGCAAAAATCCATAATAAATTCAAATACATTTGTGAGAACCAAAGTGAATTAATAGCACCCTCCCTCGGGTAGTCTATTTTATCCTATAAATCACCTTTCCTCCTCTTCCTGTCTCCTTGGAGCTGACCCTTGAGTCAGCCCCTTGACTCTTGAGTCAAGGTTGAGTTAGTTTGCTTCCTTTGTTCAGCAAAGAACATACTTGGTTTTGCCTTGAAGTCTGAATATACTAAAAGGTACAGAACCTTCTACTCTACCTAAACACTGCATCAACTGTTTCCTCCCACCCCAAAAATTTAAATGCAATTTAAACACTATTTTCAGGGTGGACACCTAAATAATTACATTTTCAGTTTATTACATTTTCTTATGCTGCTTGAATCTTTTAGAAATAGGGTGGGCCCAAAATTACATTACTGAGAGAAAATTTATTAGAATGTCTACTACCTCCATATTTAAAATGTCAGCTTCATGATTCATCAATTTTTGTCAATTCTCCTGTGCACTGAACATGGTACTTAGCAAAGTCTTTCTGAACAAAATCTGCCAGAGTCTTGAGGGGCAGACCTGGGAGGCAGGAGAGAGAGATGCCTGTGGTTAGACCGGTTGTGGTTAAAGGACGGATGACTGGATCAGACCACAGGACTGAAGAACCCCTGAAATGGAAAGAAATGTAGCTCACCACCCCACTCCCAACAGGCCAGGAAGGCCTGAGAACTGTCTTCCTTCCGACCCCCAAGGAAGAACTATTCCTTGGAGAAACAGACCAAGGGTGTCAAATCTTCAGTTGCACTTTGACACTATCAATACTGTTTCACCATCTCCTAATAAATTCTCTAGGCTATTAGAATGTGTCCTTTCCATTCTCAACTACAAGTTTAGTTTCATATGTGGGTATTTATGGATATGTGTAAAAGAGAACAATGTTTCTCAGGTACATTCTTGTACCCTCTACTTTATGTGCATTGTCTTATCCCTTCTGCACTGCTATATACCTATTGTATATAAGACATACAAAATACAAAACTCAAAAAGACCAAGTAAGACCCTTGGGCAAGGAAACATATGCCTAAAAAATTGGTCTGGGATTCAAATTTAGGTTGGATTCCAAAGGCCATGCTCTTTCTGCAGTATAATGAGGGTTGGTGAGATACAGATTTCCTCAAAAGCTAAGAAAAATTGAATTTGGCATTGAATAGCATCATCCAACTCTTACCTCTGAAAATAGTTTTGGCAGCTTCTCAAGTAACTGATCTGTGTTTTGTTGTGTAACATTCATTTCTGTTTGACAACATTTCCAATATTTAAGTACGCTGAAAATTTGGTTGATCTGCTGACATTTAAATTAGGTTTCATGTGTCTTTACTTCCAACAATTTTAGGTCATTGAATTTCAAAGCAGAGTCATAATTATAAAGAAGTGTTTTCTTCCACATGTGAAAAAATGACCATATTATATATAGAAAAAAGGCCAAGGATAAAAGTTCTGAAACCATATTCTTCTCATAGTGGGGTCCAGCAAACTCCTGTATCAAAATCACCTTAGGAGAGTGTTAAAATGTAGGTTCCTGAATGCTATCCCAGAGATACTGATTCTAGATATACAAAGTCTATCTGGAAAAAGTCTAACCATTATTAATACAATAAGAACAGTTTGCACATCGATGTAACCTGGCAGCCAAGGAGAATGGACTGAAATGCACATGTGTAAACAATGACAACTTCACTGTACTAGTCAGTGGGGGCAGTAGATGCTGTTGAGTGAGCACGTGTACTGTGTGGCTGTCACATTCAAAAGGACTGAGCGAGTAGAGCAACGAATCTGTATCAAATTTTGTGATAAGCTTGTCATTCCTCTGTAGAAACTATTCAGATGATTCAGAAGGCCACAGCTAGGGGCAACTAGTGATTGGTAAGCTCATCACAATAAGGCACCCGCTCATGCATCACATCTCCTGCCAAGATTTTGGTGAAACATCAAATCACCCATGTGACTTAGCCTCCCCACAGCCCAGATTTGGTACCCTGCGATTTCTGACTTTTCCCAAAACCAAAACCACCTTTGAAAGGGAAGAGATTTCAGACCATTGATGAGGTTCAGGAAAATATGACAGGGCAGCTGATGGTGACTGGGAGAACTGTGTGAGGTGCCAAGGTGCCTACTTTGAAGGGGACTGAGACATCATCGTCCTGTGTACAATGTGTCTTGTGTCTTGCATCTTCTTCAATAAATGTCTCTATTTTTCATTTCAGATGGTTGGATACTTTCTGGACAGACTATTATATATGTGTGTATATATACACATATATAAAAAATGTCCCCCCCAAAAAATATATATATGTATATACACACACACACATATTCTCCCAAAAAACAATCTACTCCATAACCTAATACTTTTTCACTTGGGAAAGTCTTATATATAGACCTCCAAAGAACTTCTAGTAATAATAAATATAAATAAAAAGAAACTAAGGAATTTCATTGGTACTGTATAAAGGAAATCTATCAAAATTTTAAGAGTTTTTTTTTTTTAAATGCTTCTAATGCTGATAATTATAGAAGGATCCTATGACTTAGAAATGTAACAGAATCGGTGATAACAAAGGTTTTCCTTTTATTCTGACCCTTTCCTTGGTAAGGATGACATATTGATTTCTAATTCTGCTCTAAAGATAAATCAGGTTTCCCAAGAAATTCCTCTCCAGAATTTCCAGACAAACTGAATTGAGTCTCATTTCACTCTCATGAAATAATGGTATTATATACATGAATTAAGCAATGCATAAAACAAAGAACCTCCTATTACCATGAACTGCATATCAATCTAAAAGAAATGCACAGTAAGTTTGCAATGAGTCTCCCAAGAATTTGCCGCTTCGGGATGTGGATTATTTTGACCTGAAGACAATCTAGGACCCAAAGACTCAAGAAGAGGTTTTTATCTTCCCTTTAACTGCCTAAAAGAAGTTAAAGGGCTTAGTCCAGGAAGAGAGCCATCACCAGAGAAAACTACAAAGTATGTGAGCCAGGTGTGGTAGGCTGGAGTGAGGGGCACTCGGCAAGACCTGTTTGTTAGGAGCCCTGTCTGTTCCATCGCCACAGCATGGCAGGACAAACATTTGTTTACCAAACATTTGCTTTTCCCATCTTCTTGTGAATTGCCCTCTCTGCCTCTGAAGTCCCAGACCCCTGCCCCTTCTCCTTAGCTCAGATGGCATGTCAGCCCTTTTTGCCTGACTGCCTGTGGGTTTCATACTATTATGGGGCCCCCCGCTAATCAGACTTGTTTTTCTCCTGTTAATCCATTTCATGTCAATTTAATTATTAGACCACAGCCAGAAATACCTAGAAGGGTGGAGGAAAACCGTTTCCTCCCCAACAGGACATGCGTGCTAAAACGTATTTTTCATAAGGAACTCGGGCTCATCTTTTCATAATGTTCTCTTGCTGCCCATTTTTAATCTACTCAGATTTCTGGGATAATTGTGTGCTCCAACCTCTGATCTTCACCCAGCACAACAGGGCTACCTCCATCTTCTCTCAAGCCCACATGGCATACTTACATAGGAAAAAAAAACCCTAGAGCTACATTTAAAATGCACATTTTAATCAATGGCCAAGATTTGAAAAGGGCAGTATGTATAATGCTCATTCTGCCTCCACCTCTGCAGAAAAGGATGGGCAAGATTTACATACTGCTTAACTTCGTCACAAATGATTTTTCTGCAATAATTTACAGTGTTCAGCGCCTAGTTTTAACAAAGTCAGATTCTCAAATAATTGGCTGTAAGGTTACATAGGATGTAACATGTTCGGTTTCATTCCCTGCACTTCTGCCCCATAATCTGTGTCTATGTCAAAAGAATAATTGGGAGTCGAAACAAAGCTGATAATTATACATGTTTTCATGCCTTAGGTAAACAGTCTTACAACTGGCAGGTTCCAAAGGATTGCTTTTATGTTCTCTTCTCCCTCTGCTCCAACGCAGAGTTTTAAGAGACTGGAAATCAAAGATCCTGGTTTGATTTATCCTAACAGTTGCATAGTGTGTTTAATTATTGTCTTAACCCCAAAGTATGATGGAGGGTGAATTTCTGGTACAAGAGGAGAAGGAACAAGGTATATGTCCTAAAAGTTGGTATTTTGTTTTGTTTTTGTTTTTTTGTTTGTTTGTATTTTTATTTTGTACTGCAAGTGCCTGACTTAGGCTTTGATTGCTGAGGCATCTATTTCAAAGAGCCATCCACTTCAAAGATGGCTGTCTCCAAAGAAGACATTGCCAACCCCAGGACTAGGTAAACCGCCTGGCTGCCTCCCCACGCTGACACTCCTTTGTTTTAGAGTCCTTGGTTGATTTCAATGACTGACCATTTTGGATACACTTTCTCTCTTCCCATTCTTTAAATTCCTGCTTATCTTTTAAATAAGAACCCTGAAACACCAATCCAAAAGAACCTACGCACCCCAATGTTCATAGCAGCACAATTTACAATAGCCAAGTGTTGGAAGCAACCTAGGTGCCCATCAGTAAATGAATGGATCAAAAAACTATGGTACATTTACACAATGAAATTCTATGCAGCAGAAAGAAAGAAGGAGCTCCTACCTTCTCGACAGCATGGATGGAACTGGAGAGCATTATGCTAAGTGAAATAAGGCAGGCTGTGAAAGACAAATACCATATGATCTCACCTTTATCAGGAACCTAATCAACAAAACAAACAAACAAGCAAAATATAACCAAAGACACTGAAATTGAGAACAGGCTGACAGTTATCAGAAGGGAGAGGGGAGGGAATTTCAGGGGAAAAGGGGAAGGGTTTAGAGCAACAAGTATAAAGGACACATGGACAAAAACTAGGGTGGGGGTGGAAATGGAAAGGAGGTGGGGAGGGCTGGGGCGGTGGGCTGGGATGGGAGTAAAAGACAGAAAACTGTACAGGATCAACAATTAAAATAAAATTTTAAAAAATAAAATAAATTTACCAATAAAGAGCGAGCCCCAAGTTCCCAGGCAACAACCCTCAACCCAAATAAAAGCAGAACGTGAAGCCCAGGCCTGTTTCAAGGCTTTTCTCATTCTCTCTCATTCTCATTCTCATTCTCATTCTCTTTCCACCCCACCCCCCAACTCCACACACCCCCTAGGTGTGCTATGTAATTTCCAGGTCTTGTAAGTAATCAGGTGTATCTTTTCAAAGTTATCTGTTGATTATGCTTTATAATAAGAACCACAAGGGCCAGTCCAACCACAAGATTGGTTATCAAAAGGCTGAGACCAGAACGACACAGTATCACTGAGAGAACACTGTTGTGGCTGTGAGAACCTACGTACTCACCTTCCCTCCCCTCCATAAACAGCTCTTCAGCCCAGATGTACCTTCTGACCTATAAGACAGGCATCCAGAACCCTTTTACTGTGATGGTAAATGAGCCTCACCTCCAGAGAACACACACAGCAGTTTGTCCCAAATTAAAGAAAATGTTCTTGGCCTACTGCAAACACAGAAGAGGGCAGCTGTCACGCAAAAGGGGGCACTGAGGAAAAGAATCCTCCATTAAGACCAAGCTGGGCAAGCCCAACAACTCACAGCCACCCAGCAAGGAAGCCCAGTGATGGTACCTGCTACCCCTTCATTGGTCAGGGTCTCTGCTAAGTTCAAGAACACAAAGCATTTAAAGTTGATTATGGCTACCTGCCCACTCTCAGGTGTAGCCTCACTTCTTTGTGTCTGGCAGCCTCCTACTGTCCCTAGCTAACCAGGATGCCCGTGTTTTCCTTTTTTTTGTTTTCCTATCAGAAGTTATCTGCCCTCCTCCACATTCCATCCAGGGACTGTGTGACAGGCTTACTCACTGAGCCATAATACTGATGGATGATAATTGCTCCATGTGGTCCTCCTTCCTAAGATATATGACTATTTTTAAAAGGGGCCTTTAATATCTTTACCGAAAGACATAGCACTGTGGAAATTCCAGATATTCAGCATGATGTGCATGACAGGTAAGGAAGAAATGCGTCTACTGGTGTCTCTCAAATCATCACTTATACACTTGTACTATATTCAGGGTGCACAGGCAATGAGGCATCGCCATCCTCTTCATATGCTCCAAGGACAGACTCATTTACAAACCCTCTGTTGAGATTCTACAAGGCTGAGGACCCAACTGAAGGTAGAGTGTGAGCTAATCAAAAGTACAAACAAAACAGAGTGGTGACTGCTAATGTATTATCATACCTGTATATGCCCCATTAAAGTCAATTGCATGGCACAACTTTTGCCAGACTTTCTTAGAACCTGTCACACCAGACAAACATCACAGGCACTGCAATACAGAAGAAAACGCTGCCAATTACTCCCTGTGTGACCTCTGACAGGCACACACCCACTCTGGACCTCAGGTTCCCCATAAACTAGAGATTACAATACCTGGCATTCAGGGCTGTTGTAAGAAATGTGAAGATTTATAAACAGGAACCTCATTTAAACTGGAGTTGGGATGGACTATAAGGAGAGCTCTCACCTCCTATCCTGTTGTCAATTACCCCAAACAGGCAAAGACTGCTTCTCATCTCTGAAAGGAGGGTGTTTTTCTACTCTGCTACTCCGCAGAAAGGAAGAGGATCTTCTCTTCTCCCGGCAACCACTCAGCCAATGAAAAGCCGCCACACTTCTAACTCCTAATTTCCTCCAATGGACTCTCTGTTTACAACCACCCCCTGAACTTCTCCTTTCCCCTATAAAAGAGTCCCTCCCCTTTGTTCTCTAGACTTGAGTGTGGTTTGCCATTAGGTTGTGTGTCCTGAATTGCAATTCTTTGCTCTTCCTGAATAAACCTATTTGCTGGAACAATGTATGGCTATTTATTTAAAGTCGACAGGAATAAATGAGACGGTGCCTGTGAAAGCAGCACGCCTGGAGCCTGACACATAGTAGGAGCGCAACAAATGCCGCTCTTCTTTATCCCAACTTTGGGTGCATTTCTTATCTGATACCTTTTTTATATGAACTTGGGTACCCAGAAAAGCCCATATTTTTCTCTTCTCCATAACTACTCACTCTCCTTCTTGCACTATTTTGTCTGCCTCTTGGGAAAACCAATCAGTCTATTTCCCTGGGTTCTTTCCATGCTGGCCCTAGCAATAAATATGTGGAAGGCCTCATGTGAGCCCACCCTTCCTCAACAAGAACCTTCTAAGAATAGCCTCCTTCCTGGGCCTGTACTTGGCGCTGTGATGGCCTCCACCAGAGCAAGGATAAGCCTTGGTCCACCCAAAGCTTGCAATCCAACTGAGAGAACTGCTAAATACATAGCTTATTATAAGACAACGTGGGACTGTGTACTTTTAGTGTGTATTATGTTACAGATTCTAAGTAATAAATAATACTAGCTAAAGTAATGAGGGCTTGCAATGAGCCCAGCACTGCTGTGAGAGCTGGTGAGAGATATAGAGAGAGATAAATAGATAAGGTACTAGTGATATTCCAATTTTATAGATAAGAAACGGGAGGCAGAGAGAAATTAGGTAGTCTGCTCAGGAGCACACAGTGCTGAATGTTTGGTACAGTCAATAGAAAGGCACACAGCACTGTGCTAAGCACAGGCTCAGAGCATTGGATGAGTGTGAGATTCTTAATGGCAGGAATCAAATCTTCCTGATTTTTATTTCCGTAGTAGACAGTTTGTCCATGTGTGGGGATTAGCTGACTAAATGAATGAAAGAAGTCTCGTTGAATGGTATGGGGCTTGACAGAAGAGCAAAGAAAACGCTACTCATGGCAGGCAGAGTAGCAGGCCCACATGCTCAGAGGCTGGGTTTAACATAACTATAGCCAGAAACTAAGAAAATTGACCTTAATGAAGCCCCAGGCTTGCCTTGAGGAGAGTATAATGATAAACACGATGGGTAGATGTGATAGATGAAGATAATGGGGAAGCTTTAAAAGCTTAAGCAGAAAAGCATAGTGTTGACACATGGGCAATAGGGACCATCCATAAATCCTCCAGCAAGGAAACAATTTGAGAAAAGCAGCATTTCAGAAAGACTGATGTGGCAGAAGTGAAAAATTGGAAGGAAGCAGAATTATCCAGGTGTGTGATCAGGAGGGGGTAAATTTGGGTTTGCCAAATGGTTAAATCAGAAGGAAGAGCTGCAAGAGCCAAAGCAGAGAGAAACATCAATTCAACAATTACTGAGTATCTGGCATGGCGCAAGGGGCTGAGGCTAAAAAACTGAAAACATAATCCTGGGTGACTTTTCACCAACAAGATGAACATGAAGTTGAAAGATATCAGCCAAGATGATGTCCAAGTAATTAGATTAGAAGGGGTGTCATCCCAGACCTAAGATCAGAAGGGTGAGACACTAATTCCAGATGTGTAAATTGATGGGGAGGACAACTCCCATTTTTCTCCAATCCCTTCATAAGTAGTAATCTCTCTGGTAAGATCTGAAGCTTCTCCATCAAAGGAGCCATATCATTCACATTTTTCAAGATACCTAGCACAGTACTGGAAATCAAAAAATCATATGATCAATTAACTAAATGTCATGAAATCCAACAGCAATTTCTTGCTTAAAATGATTAGCATAACCTAGTTTCTGTCCATTCCATTCCCTCGTTATCATTTTGCAGTCCCCTGCCCCCACCAGCCTTTTCTCTTGTCCTTTACAATTACCTCTATACTATTGACAGTACACATTTCCTGCCACTTCGAGCCATCTGGCACACTGGTTTTGAATTCTGAAGACTCTATCAATTCAGAAAGATCATCTTTCTTATACTTTCATAAAGGTTAACATGAAGAAGGAAAGGACTGTGTTTTAGGAGCTACTGTTGGTAAGTGTTAGGAAGGTACATCATGTTGGCATTGGAGTCTCAGAAGTGCAGTGGCTCAGATTCCGTCTCTGACCTTCTGACTTCGGCATTGCCTTTCTCCGTGTTTGAACTGTTCCATTTATCAGTGGGAAATGCTCTGCTCTGATAAACTCTCCCAAAGAAGGGATCCAGAACCCAGCACAGACCTCAGCACAGAGCTGGGTTAATGAAAAATACCCACAATGGGTGGGAAGTAACTCTCTAGCATGCTGTCTCTCAGGTGATCCTAAATGCCGCACAGGAAAGGCAGGCGCTGTTAAAACCATGAACTGCCTGCTCGTTACAATCTATAGATACATGATGGGGGACACAATGCCATTCAAAAGGCTGGTGAAGTTCCTCAGAGCATCATTTCTTACTGCAACAATCCAAGGAACAAAAAAAAATGGGATGAAAATGGGTTTCAATTCTCTTACAAACTCCAGTCAATTGACACTAACTGCCTAACACCCTGCATTAAGGACTTTGGGGCTGTTCCGGGCTTCTTAGAAATTCATGATGACCTGATGGTGATACCTAGCATAGAGAAGGGACAACAGATGATATGTGTGCTGTTTGGACAGAGCTGTCCAAACCCCACCTTGATAATCAGAATGAACAGTTGAAAGGAATGGGTGAGATTCAGCTGTAAAGCTTCTAGAGGATGCCAGTGAATCTAATCTGTGAGTGTTTTCTGAGTCATCACCACAAGGTTCAGGGTACCACATATTACAAAGGGGAGGCTTGTAGTGAAGGAGAAAGAGTACAAAGGAGCAAATCAAAAGGCCTGCAAGTCTTCTACAAACCAGCTCTAAAATCTTGGGCAAAACATTTTACTCGCTTGAATTTCCATGTGTTCATCTGAAAATGGGCAAAGGGCATGTACTTTCCGATACAAAAATGCATGTTTGGTTTTTTTAATTGTCCATATTTATTATTTATTCCTACACACACACACACATGAATTGGATCACATCAAGATATATGGATCATTTGAGGGAAACAAGTCTACCTTCAAGATGAAAGTGGAAGTGATCATAGTTAAAGCATACTATCTATATAATGGACATTCTTAAATCTAAACTTTGGTCTTTTTCCCCCTTCTTATAAATCATGCTATATTTGCCTTCCCTAGATGCCAGCCTTAAGAAATATAAGTAATGTTGGTACTGGCTACCGAATGATGAACTACTGTATAGGCACTAAGAGTACTGATGGGGAAAGAGGTTATTATTAGTTCCCAGATATCAAATTTCTAGACAGGAGGGTGGTATACAGGAGAAAGAACTTAAAAGAAAAGACTCTCTTGATTTCAGGTATTTTGATCTTGAGGCACTTAGGAGATACCTGAATAAAGCTGTCCAGTTGGATATGTGAGTCTAAAGCTTGGGAGAAGACTCTAAGCCAAAGATAAAATTCAGGAGTCATTGCTATATTAATGCTAACTAATGCAGTAATGGGAATGGATTAGATCAACCAGGAAAGTATGCAGAATGAGGAAAATAGTTTGCTTAGAATAAAAACGAAGCCAGAATTCAACTGATAAGCAGTAGGAGATGCCCTCAGAGAACAAAGACAGAACAGAGAGTTTGATGAAGTCGTGTCAAACAGCAGGAAAATCAAGAAAGGGACATAAACAAATAAAGTCCAAGTGATTTGGTAATTAAAAGACATTGGGGCTGTTAGCAAGAACTACTTCCACAGAATAGCGTAAGTGAATACAAATTGAAAAGAGGAAAAGAGTATTTTACTTTTATTGGGAGGAATACGAAGGATCGTGTGGGTGAAGCACACAAGGTGGAAAAGGAAAAGCTAATGGTATAGGGCAATAAATTCTAAATACTCGCTCTTTTCCACTGCCTGCCCGGATGAAGGTGGGCTATTTTTTATTTACTGGCATGAGTCTATCACAGGTTGATTTCAAGTCACTCATTGCTGAGAGAACTGACAAATGACACTAAGAAAATAACAGCATCTCTGAAAGAAGGGACCTTCTGAATCCCATTCCCTTGTCTGTCGTGTTACATCTGTCAGGTCTTAAAACAGTCATTCAGCTTCTTTGTTGATCCATTTCTTTAGCTGTGGAATGGAAAAATAATTCCCTTTTAATTGGATCCTGAAGTGCTAAGGGCTTTTCAGACTGCTCGGAAGGAAGCTCTGCAGTGTTAAGAGACAATATCCTAGCTCAGAAATTCCACAGCGACTTTGTCCTGCTACCAAGAAAGCCGCTTCTGTCTTCCACATGAAATCCACAACCCCAACGCTCAAGGTGTCTTCACGCAGGTTTGTTTGGCTTTGCATCCTGAACGATCGCCTTGCCTCTGCAGTAAGCAAAGCAAAGTGGAGAACTGAGGAAAGCATCAGCGCAGCTCCCAGTGCAAAGTTTGCTTCAGACTACTCATTTGTTTGACCAGAAAACTTTATAAAACTAAATTTCTGCTGCAGAGGCAGCAGCGGCAGCAGCCTCCTGTTTATTGGGTCCATGCAGGTTCATTTGAATTCTCTGTTTCTCTCCTCTTGAAGTTCAGCCTCTACCAATTTTGTGTCCCCCAGGTGCTGTCGTTAGCAGCTATACATCCCTGCTTGTAAATAAACCCCAACTGTCTGCTGGAAATTTCCACTGGCATATCCGGCCATCTCACCAAATGTAAGACACCTAAAATCAAATTCATCAATCTCTCCCCTAAAACTGGCTCTTTCCCAGGCTCTCCTATTTCTGTCAATTGACATCACTCTCCCCGTCACCCTGGCTTAGATCCTCAGCATCACATCTGTGCCCTCACTCTCCCTTGCTGTCCACGTCTATTCTCCCAGCCTTAAAATTTTCCACTGAAATGCTTGGCCCACTTATCCCTTCTACTCTGCAGTTTTGGGTACGTCACATGTGCCAGACACTGTGCTGAGTACTTTACAAACCTCACCTCTCTTAATCCTCACGACAACGCAGTGAGGAGGTTGATGGAACTTCCCTCATTCTGCAGATGAGAAAACTGTGGTTCAGACAGTTATGGGGGCTGTTAGAGACTGAATGGTTGTGTCCCTTCTAAATTTGTATGTTGAAGCCCTGACTCCCAACATTGGGAAACAGGGCCTTGATAAGGAGTAATAAAGGCTAAACGAGGTCAGGAAGAGGATGAAGCCTTAATCTGATGAGGCCAGTGCCCTGGCAAGAAGAGGAAGAGGAGGAGGAATTGGGAGCCCAGAGCATTCTCTCTCCCCTACCCTCTCCCTCTCCCTCTCTCTCTCTCTCTCTCTCTCACACACACACACACACAGAGCAAGAAGACATCCGTCTACAAGCCAAAAAGAGAGCTCTTACCAAGAACTGAATCACCCAGCACCTTGACCTTGTACTTTCCAACCTCTAAAACTGTGAGAAAACAGCTTTCTGTTGTTTAAGCCACCCAGTCTATGGTATTTTGTTACGCCAGGCCAAGCTGACTAAAATAGATACCACAGCCACCCCCATATTAGGAGACAGGTAGGATCCCAAGCCAGGACCAGCTGTCTCCAGAGAGCACATCCTGAGCCACCACACTGGACAGCCCCCCTGGGCCAGCTCCCCCACTCAGGCCCTCATCACCACTCAGGAAAAGCTCAGCCCTTTGTTTCAGATTTTTCTTGCCTTCCTCCAGGTAACCTGAGCATGCAGGTTCATTTTCCGCAAACACCACTTGGGTCAGATCATTCCTCTGATAAAAAGTTTTCAGTGGCCCCCCCACTGGCTACAAAAGCAGGTTTAATTTCTTTTAATAGACCCTCAAGTGGTCTCCAAGTTGGCCCTAGCTTTCTTATTCAGCCTTAGGTCCCCTTGATGCCTATTCTAAAGGCATGTTTCTGGTTACCAAAGTGGCGTAAATTATTTGTCTGTGAGTTCCAAGGAGGGCAGAGGCTTCGTCCCATCTCTGTGTGAGCAGTGTCTAGCACATAGTAAGTGCCCAATAAATAGTTGTTCAATGAATGAAATGAGTGAACTGGTATTTGTTATGTACCTGGCCTGCCATCTGCAGTTTACCCAGCCATCAGGACCAAGCACAGATCCGCCTAAATGACAACAGCCTCTCTAGTCACCCCAGCCCACCATGACCCCACCCTTCTCCAAGCTCCTACTCAAGACTTTTCTGTCACTAAAGCCCACTGGATGTATATCCTTACCAGAAGGAACCAACACAATTATCCATGTTCAAGAATGTTCATTTTTGCATTTTTCAGAATAACAAAACATTGGTAATAATCTGTGGCAGAGACTGCCAGCTGCCTCTCCAATTCTCTTCTATTGTTTTCCTTTATTATAAAAACTCTGATCTTTAGTTGGACGTACTTATTGCCACCCAACTTAATTTTTTTTTTCTCAGCCCTCCTTACAGTTAACTATGGCCACAGGACTAAATTTGGGTCAATGAGAAAGAGACACACCTTTCTCCTCCATATTCTCAGTCCCATTACCTGGAATTCAGATGTGGTTCTGGGACTCTAGCAGCCACATTGGACCATGAGGACAAGGACTTACCAGGACAGTAAGCTAGGAAGAGCCTGGATAACGACCAGTATCCTGGAGCTGCCACAGCATCCCTGCACTGTCTGCTCCTGGCCTTCTTTTTCATGAGGGAAAATGCACTTCCATCTCGTTTAAACCACTGTTATTTAGGTTTCTCCATTTAATGCAGCCAAGCTGCAACATACTGCAAATGCCAATTATTAGCGAGATCAACAAATAAAAGTATGTTGATATGAAGGTATTTGAAAGAAAAGAACAAGATCAATTGATCAGTAAAGCTATCTACCTACCTACTTATCCCTCTATTTATCTGAGAGAAAAATAAGCCATATGTGCATTATAATACTTTAAAGTTAAAGAACAAATTTATATATTACTTGTACAGCAAGTAACCAAAAAAAGTTTAATCATAAAAATTGCCAAATATTTCTACTCTGCGTATACTTTACCTCCTCAATAATTTTTAAAACTTCCCCAAGGCAGAAATAAGAACTTTCATTTTCTTTGTGTCTGCCATGCTCTCTAGCATATAATAGGCCCTCATATTAATTGGCTAACACCTATGGGAAGTTGTCAAACACTGACTATCAGGACAGACAACAAAGGTGGTGGGGGTGGGGGCTTAAAAAAGGAAACCCTTCATCCATCATAACTTTACAATGTCTTATAGTCTGAAATGTGGTTAACTGTCTATTATCAGCCCAAACATAAGAGACCTTATACTTGATTATATATCAATATACTTGACTTGTCTTACAATCCCCTACTCCCTACCCCCACCAAATTTAATTCATTTTTCAGCTTAAAAGTAACTATTTTGAATTCTAAAATGAGAGGGAAATGGGTGTTGATGAAATTCAACAGTAAGCAAAGCTGAAGGAAGCAAAATAAAAATATAAAGAGGAATAAAATTGAATTTCTTTAAAGCATGTGTTTTGAGAGATGAAGTAATACATATTCACCCATAGATTTGCCAAGTTAAGCATTACTCTTACCCAATACATTTAGTAGGTATGTTCTACAAGGCAAGATTCTTGCCCTCAGCAGTGGAAATCCATCCTAATTTTGTACTCTTCACCAGAAGGCTTTGCTTGGGGACCCCTAAGAAATAACAGCATAGGCATTTATTGGAAAAACCAGCTCTTGTTTATTTCATAATTATACACTTGACATTTAGAAACTCCTGCTTGTTACTAATCGCTTACTTAGGTACCCCAAAGTTCATAAAAAATCATAGGTTTAACTTCACCTTAAAAGATCCTTAAAAGAGGAGTTAAAACTCCTCTTGCTCTGAAATTCTATCTCACCCACATGCAGTACACGCAATCACAGCCTTGACGAGTGATTGCTGTCAGTAATAGACCTCATTTAAAGGACAGAAATCTAAACATGCAATGACCTGATTTTTTTTTTTTTTTTTTTTTTTTTTTTTTTTTTTTTTTAGTCTGTGGCCATGGAAAGAAGGTGTGGAACAGATAAATCAATAATGACTGACCAAAGAACCTACAAACAAACCGTAATTGTTGACTTTATTTGGCAAATCATTAAGTAAAGTGTGCATTAATGGAGATTTACGTAAATAGTCTGAATGGTGAGTGGCCTTCAGGAAAATTCCTCTTCGGCCAGAGGCCTTTGCCTCTCTCTCAGAGGCGTGTGACAAGGGGATGCTCTCAGCCACCAGTCTTCACTGCTGCTGGCTTCATCCAGATGATCAGGGTTTTCCCTAACTATGTATAATTCTTAGCTAAAGCAAACAGCATATTTGATGCATTCTGGCAGTTACAAACACACATAACACACAATACCCAAAATAATTATGCCTGGGAGTGCAAACTAGAAAACCACTGGGGGTTTGTTTGTTTGTTTGTTTTCTTATGAACGATCAATAATATAGAGAGAAAGCAAAATGACTTTAATCATAAAAGGGCACCATAAAAATGTAGAATATTACTCCAAGTCAATACTTTCCCAAATGAATTACTAAAAATGATGAACCCTGGTTCATCAATATGCTTCACAAAAAAGAGCTCTGTGGTCAAAAGAATATGAAATATGATGCCTTCAACATTCCCTCTTACATAGTCCCATTAGCATATTACATCCTATAAGCATATTACAGGCCGTGACAAGCCCCGCGGTAAGGCAGCCTATATATACGTGAGCGGATATTTTCTCCCCAACTAACTTATATTACTATTCCACTTTGGGAAACCATGCTCTAAAGTAATAACTGAAGGTTGGGTTTTCACTGTGCATGATAATCCTCAACTGAACACTGTCAGTTATGCAGGTTATTTACCAAATACTCAGTGTGATTAAAGCCTTGTAAGAAAAAAAGAGATGAATAGAGTCGGATCTGGATCTCCAGGAGCTTATACTCTGGTGGGAAATCGAACGTGTATACCCCAGACTAAAGGTATCTTGGTAAATGGTGTGTGAGGCAACAATTGCCACAGTTAAGTTGACCAGGAAAGATTTCAGAGTCTGTGACATTTCAAACTGAATCTTAATGAATGGATTGAATTTCACTTGGGAGGAGATGCGGTTTGGCAATACGAAGTATAAAGATAAAGGGGCAGGAAACTTGAGGTAATCTGGAGGATGATGACTGATTGGCTAGGGTAGAGATTTCAGGGGGACCCTATAGGTGAAAAGTCTGGAAAGCTCCCCAGCAGTTTTAAGTACAGGTCCGATGATGGGGGTGCCTGAGCGCAAGACTAAGGAAGGTGGGGGTTATGAGGTTGACAACGCAGAGTAACTGGGAAGGCACTGTAATCACGGCTCTGCGCAGAATGGTTTGCAATGCTGCCCTCAGTATGAAACCGAAGCAGACTGAGGTTTCTCAACCTCTGCTTGGATCACAGCAATAGATAATTTAAGGTCTTAAATCCTTTTATGAAGGTTCAGAGAGCTATCCATGTTATCAGAAATGTTCACAAGCAATCAAGAGACTAGAAAATTATGGTTTTAGAATAACAGAGAAAGGTGATAAATTTCTGCTGTCTTTCATAAATCCAACCTGATAGCAACACAAATGAGGGAAGCTGAAATATCACCCTGTGACCTCCACTCTCACCTAGGATAGCAACCATGGAATGTCTCTGTGAAACTGATCAGACTAATTTCACCACTGCAACTTTTACTGGTTAGAAGAGGTCACCTTCATCCTGCAAAAGCTATTAAAAATTCACAGGGGGCAGAAGAAGTTCATGTGAGAAACATGTGGGTTAAAAACAAACAAATAAACAAACTGGCAATTTTGCATACTTAAAGATCAAAACAGGAAACACACAATTGGATGCTTAAAACCCAAATCTTTGTGCTTTAGAAAACACTTTACCAAAACCGCCTTCCTGTCTAATGGGGTAGTTTACTTAACTAGGAATCTATAATTGTTGTGCTCACCAAGAGAGTGAAATGGTTGAAATGAGCTATGGAGAATTTTTTTACTATTATAATAAAATTTAGGGAGTCAGTGTCCACAATACCAGGATAGCTCTTTTCTTATATGGGGCATTGCACTGGGAAATTAAACAGTTTCATCTGTGAAGCCCTCTACAAACTTTCAAAACAACTGATCACAGTTTGAAATGTAGACTAATTAGAAGAGTTGGGGTAAACAGAGATTTGGGTTCACTTACTTTACTAGTTACTGAAAGCCTCTCTTTTTCCTCCTGGTCCTTTTTGCTAAAAATCATCCTGAAATGAATTCATCCATCATCCACGAAGTGCTTTATCTAGATCAGGAATTCCCAAACACCAAACTGGCACCAGACTGGCTATGTCCACATCATCTAGAGAACTGAAAAATGCAGATTCCTGGCCTGCTTCTCCCCCTCACCGCCCCATCGCCCCTCCCATTCTGAGTTTGTGTGGGTCTAAGGGAAGTTCCAGAGATATTTTTTTAATGACCCAGGTTTTGGAAACCAGTAATATAAATGATAATTAGATGTCTCTTAGATATTTTACAGTATCAGAAGGGCCACAAAATCTCAAGATTTTAAGTCACTGCTGTGACAGAGATCTTGCTAGGTAGATACCAAATCTTATCCTCCCCCACCCCCACCTTGGGTGCAGAGCTGGACTATATTTCCCAGAGTCCCTTGCAGTTAGGTGGGGTCATGTGACTGAGTCTCTGCCAAGGAAATGTGGATGGAAGGACTATGTACCACTTTTAATCCTGGCCCCTAAAATCTTCCCAGAGGATCTTCCAGTTTCACTGCCTCCCTTTGTTTGCCAGTCGGGTTCCTTAGAGTCAGTAGGAAACTGAGGTTCTAGAGGAATATCAGAGCCAGAAGACAGGAAGAGTACAGGTATCTGAATAAGTGTGTGGGTCAGGGGGGCCACCCCTCCCCACCACCACTGACTCCCATGACACTGGGAGAGGGACAAGAAATCAACCTGTGTTATGATGAGCTGCAAGGATGCAGTGACCCTTTGTCACAGACATTAGCTTACCCTTCCTAATACAACCCCCTTAACATTTGTAGCAGACTTGGCTGTTGAGGAAGAATTTCAAAATCAGAAGTAGACATACTCACATCTTAACATCTAACCAGTTATACATACATGTTGGGCATAACATCTAAAAGAAAACTACATAAGCTTATTTTTCTGTGGTTTTCTTCTTCCAAGAGTGGAATACATGGGGGGGGGGGGGGCAGAGCCACAAGAAAACATCAGGCTAATTGAGAGTTCCAGGTAATAAGATTTCAATTTAATAAGGTTTTATAACAGTTGCAGGACTATAGACAAAATATAGCAATAGATAAATCTGAATTGTCAAAGACCATGTGTATACAAACTAAAAGCCTGTGAAAATTTAAGACTTAATAGAATCACACAACCTGAAGAGTATTCAAAAGGTCATGGTATTTTATTTACTTTTGAAAAAATCTGTAGGAAGAAATTCTACCACTGAGCTCATCATTGTCATCACTTGGGAGGCAGTTCTACAGCACAGTGTTAAGAAGGCAGGTGAGGAGTCAGACAGAGCTGAGTCTAAATCCCAGCTCTTCTGCTTAGCACTCAGGAAATCCTGAGTAAACCCTCTAAGCCTCACTCTCCCACCAGCACAATGGTGATGACATTACCTACTTCATGGATTGCTATGAAATGTAAATGGACTCTAAGGCAGTATGTGGCTCACTGCAAGTACTTAATACTTGCCTGTATTAATATGTTAGTTGTAACATACCTCCTTTGTTTAGGACAACCAGTTATTGTCTACTTGCATAAGGAAGACCTTGAGAACTCAAGAGCCATAACTAGCTAATTTTTAACCCAAGAGAAACAAAGATGAGAGGGCTGGTGACAGCTCTGTGTGGAACTCTACATCTTGTATACAGTTCTTGGGAAGCAATTGGTGTGCTAATTAACATCTGTGCCTCTTAATCCTCTCTCTGCCAACCATGAAGACCAGTGAGTCCTAGGCAAAGATCACTGGTGCCTGACACTTCTCTAAAGATGGTATAAAACTCTCTACCTTCTTAGGGAGGTAACCTAGGCAGCCTGTCATGGTCACCCAGTCTGAGCAAGCTTGACCTGCTGGAGCCCTTCACAGGGCAGCTCATCTCAAAAATGCATCGTCTACAAGAGGAAGCGGAGATCATTTGATGGGGCACCTGCCTCCCTCCTCCTGTCTGGCTGGAGACGATGGTGCGAACTTGCCACAGCATTTCTTTTGATAAGCTACTGAGGAGACACAGTGTCTCCTCAGTGTTCTAAGTTTTGGTTTGAAAATTGAATTCGGGAACTTGTCAACTCTGACAGCAGAGCTTTTAACACTGAGTTCAAAAACAGTCTGCTTGTACTTTATAAAATCAATCTTCTGACTTCAGAGCAGTAGGATTTTTCCAAAATCTTCACTATGGAGGAAATGAAAAATTTCAGTTTTCCTTCTTTCCAATTAGATGTGGGTTCTTAATTAAAGCCATCACATTTTTTTCTCCTCCTACCGCAATTCCTTCCCCCTAACCTGTCTCAGCAAAGAGAACTCAATCCCACATTTCAGAAAGCAGGACAGAGCCCTCCTTGTCAGTAAAGACCAAGGAGAAAAACAGGTAACACACACGGGATCAATCGCAAGTCAACACAGCTCAAGTGACAGGATCCGTGACACTTGGGATTTTCAAAATAATAAAAAGCAAAGCCTGTGGAAGAAATCCATCCATACCTAAAAATTTCCAGAGTCACACCTGGCAGCAGAGGCCTCCATCAGGGGCTGCACTGAGAGGTGAAATAACTGTGACTCAAAGGAACAGGTCTCAACATGGCAGGAAACCAAAGGTAAAGCCTCGATCCAATGACAGGTGGCAAAGGCCTGACAGTGCTGGAAAATTACATGGTGAAATTTATTTCTGACATTTCATTCACACAAGAACAACAGGACCCTGAAGTTAAACAATGACATTCTGAAAAAAAAAAAACACCTCCACAGATGACACTTCTAGCATAGTTCAGCCTTCTGGGCATACACCCAAACCAGAATTACATACAGCTCAGGTGTGTGTGGGAGGGGCGGAGGGGAGGAGGAAGTTGGGAGAGTGCAGAGGAAGCCAGCAGGAAGGGGAGAGCGCCAACATCTGAGCAAAGGGAGGGTACAGTGACAGTTCATTTCTTTTCCATCCCAAAAGACTTGAGCCTTCACTTCATAGATTTTTTTTTAAGTGACATTTGAAAGGTGCTGCAATCATCCATTCATTTGGGTTCTGCTTGGCCTTTAAATGTAGTATTTCAGCTGAGAGTTCAAACCGATGGGGGGTTGAGATGTTTTCATGAAATGTAACCACACCAGACAGTTCCTATTGTCAAGGAGACCCCCCTTGAAGAGGGGAAGCCCTAAAATTTGTCACTCAGGCTAATTTTATTATTCAGGCCCAGAGGCACAAGCCTTCCAGACTGTTCCATCTTTCCCAGCAGGAAGGTATTGAAGGCAAGTGGTCCTTCCATTCCAGAGAAATACAGTGTGTGTGAGGAGGAAGGGGCGTGTATCTCACAGCTGTTTCCACTTACCAACATTGGAAATAAAGGGGAAATGCTTCACAGTGATGGGCACTCAAGGAAAAGAGAGCCCCATCACACGCCGAAGGCAGGCTCAAGTTTCAGTTGCTAATTTCTCTTGTTGCCATCTGCTTAAGTGATGACCATTATTATTTTTATTAATCTTTATTTTAAGTTTGTTTTAAAATGGCTTCAACAATGGATTTTAATTATCACTCTTATACTATATTAGAGATCGATTACTAAACTATAAAAAGCAACAGAAGGGATTTCTCATCTCATGGCATAACACACAGGCACGCACACTCTCCAGAACCTTCCCTCCTGTTTTCTTTCTCTTTAGATAATAAACACGGCTGCTTGCAATTCCAGGTGATGCAGAATGGCCCGTGCGCCCTCCCCTAGCCCCTGCACATACATAACTATTTCAAAAAGGCGATTACGCACAATATCTTACTTCCCACCTGAAACATCAGACTAGAGACGCTGAGTTTCCCCAGTGCATCTCAAAAACACAAAACAGGATGTTTAATTTGTTTAAGTTTCCAGAGCAATTTACTGCAGACAAAAATAAAATACCATGGCATTTTGCTGGCATCTTAAAAAAGAAACCATCTCTGAGAAGTACAGTGAACCTCCTGAGATCTCCAACACGACCCTCTATTTGTATGCTCACATATTTTTTTATGATTTTGTTCACTGAAGAACAGTTTAACATATTCCAGCCCATGCACCTTGTAAAAGGGAAGCTTCCAACAAAACAGGTCTTTTCATGAGACAGCTCCCAAAATCTCCAACAGCTAAAGAGGCTCAGGCGGCCACCCACACTCACCTGGCCCAGCCTTGGCAATCAAGAAACTGCTCCCCGATCGTCTTAATTGGAAAAAAAAAAAAAAAAATAGAGTACCAGGCTAGTGTCAGCCCTGAGCTTTAAAATCTTTAAAGAAAACTTCTACGCCCACAAGTGAGGTACTGCTATCGATGCTTTCATTATTTTGAAATGAAGCTTGAAATGAGAAGAATGATTTTTTTTTAAAAAGAAACATTATTCATCAGTAGCCCCTGGCTTACACATTGGGCCCAGTAGCCCAACAAGGTCAAAAGCAAGCACGGCTTCAAAGCTATCAGGTCACTTTCTGTTTTTTTAAATCTTACTGTTCGACATTTGCACTTGATCTGCTGCCAATGATAGCCTGCCACCCTGGAAAACTTCATTTCCCTGTTTGGGGAAGAGTTCTCAAGCTATCTATTGGTCCATTGACTCTCCTTCCCATTGCAGGCGTGGAAACTTCAAATACATGGGGTTGTCTGCCCCACTGCTTGTGCTTGCTCTACCTTGACCCTCAACTGCCGGATAACTACTTAGTAACCATAGATAGGGTTTATAAGACACCACCTGTTTATGAGGTGTCGTTTGACATGCATATGTTAAAGAACACATCAGCTTAGAGTTCTTTGATTGCAGGTAACAGAACAGTACCCTGGCCAAGTCAACCAGAAAAGACTGCACCAAAAGGCTATAGTGGAGCTCATGGAACAAATAAAAGGCCGGAGTTCTGACTCAGAAGAAAAATGGAGCTCAGAAAGGTTTGAGGAGGCCTAGCCAACTTAACCATCCTAACGAGGCCTTGTTACCAAAATGAATGAGTTCAAGTCATTTCAGGGTTTGTTGCTTATACCACATCGCTGATGCTGTAGCGTACCAGAAGGGAAAGTGTCAGCTGGCTTGGATCCAAGTTTCTCAACCTCTGCACTACTGACATGTTGGACGGATCATTCTTTGCTGTAGGGAGCTCTCCCTATGTATCGTAGGGTATTTAGCAGCATCCCTGGTCTCTACGCACTTGATTCCAGTAGCGTTCTCTCTAGTAGAGAGAACCAAAAATGTCCCTAGGCATTGCTAAATGCTCCCCAAGAGGCAAAACCATTCCCAGGTGAAAACCACTGGCTTAGATTGGATCACAAAACTGCCCATCTCATGGTTTCAGAAAGACCAACTACCTTGATGTACAATCCCATAAGAGGAAGGGAAGGTGGATAAGTCTCCCCCCAAAAAGTGAGGATACCATTCCCAAAAGATAGGGAGATGAATGCTTGATGTCTGTTTCCACATTGGTATGCAAGAAGTCCCAGAGCAAATTAAACCTGAAGCATCACTGGAGGCAAAAATGACAAAACTGAAGCTGTTCGACTTCGGGCACATCACGAGGAGGCAGGGTTCTTTGGGAGAGAAAACAACAGTGGGGAAAATAGAAGGCAGCAGGGAAAGAAGAAGACCAAATACAAGACAGACTGACTCCATAACAGGGGCCACAGGCACGAGTCTGCAGGAGCTGAGCGGGGCTGTCCAGGACGGGACAGTGTGGTCGTCACTCATCCGTAGGGTCACCAGCCAACTCAACAGCATATCACACACACAAGCAGAAGTTAAAGAAGGTTAAGTTTTCTAGCCCACGGATTCGGAGAATGAAAAAGGGAAAGTTGAGAAACTTCTGAGAACATGGTCAAGTCATCAGAACGCTGCACCAGCCCTTCACAATGCCGTAACCGTGAGCATGCGTGTCCAGGAAAAGCCCGACCCCGGTACGGTGGGTGTGTTTTCCATTTGTTATTCAATTTTCCCTTGCTTCCCTATATATTTTTAAATCCTGCCAGACCTTTTCCAACTCTCGGCATCTAGGAACTTGTGATAATTGACATGGCTAATTTAAAGGAAACTGATTCCAAGTCCCAGAGAACACCCTATGCATCTTTGTATTAATTAGTCGGTTAACTCAGTTGGTTCCAACCTGGTGCTAATAAGGCCAAAGACATGAATCCAATCCTCACGCCATATGGGCTTGCTCAACAGCCCGCCTGGAGCCCCTCTCCAACCAGCCAACTGATAGATGAATATGGCTGCTGCTGGGGAAGGGGTAGGAGAGAGAATGGATGTGGGCCGACAAACCCATCCCCACTGGTAGAGCACCTTGTGTGGCGTCGTCCGCCAGGAACAGGGTCCTCTCATCCTCGCAGGATACAGAGCACAGCACATGCCAATCATAGTACCTCTCTCCAAACACCTCCACACGAGGAGCCACATTGTTTCCTCGCTCTTTCTGGCTCACACCTACTCACATCAGTTTCCGCTGCTGCTCCCTTTCCCTTCGCTCACTCATATTTCTTTAAAAACTGGTACACAGCTTCATCTCCAATCGGCACTGACTCTGAACTCCCCGATCCCACCATCGGCAGCAAGACTGGGCTTGTCTCTTCTCCCATTATTATTTCTGACAGCCCCAAAGAAATTACTTAATATTCATTTCAGTCTCCTTTTTCAGACAGTCTTAAAAATCAATTGCAAAATTTTTCTTCTTGATCCTGTCATTTAGCACTGAAATGGCCCACGCTGATTACTCGGGAGCAGGAGCCTTTTTCCCATGTCCTGCCAGCCGGTCAGCTTCACTTTGTGAGTCTGTTCTGTGCAATTTAAGTTGGCTTTCATTTCAGGGTTGTCGTTTTTCACTAAGAAACTTTTGTTTTGTTTCATTTTTTTAGCTATCTTTGTAGAATACCTTTCAAGCACCTTTAAAAACAACAGCAGTAAAAGAGTGGATGAAATACTTTGGCTAAGAGAAATATCAGATTCAATGGGTTAAAAAAAAAAAGGAAAGACTTACAATTGCAATTATTCTAAAATGCAATAGAATTATTCTATTCTTGAAGTGGAGGCTTCAAAAGTGCTCCTTAAAAGCCTCAACTTTCCAAACAGCAACTTCATAACAGTGATATCACCTTATTTATTCATAGAAAGGAGACATTAAAATAGCCATTCATGATCAGATGCTGAAACCTGCCAGGAAGCAAGAATAGGAAGAACAGGGTCTGAAAGGGAAGAAAAGGTATCGGCGGCTTTTATAAAGAAGAAGAAAGTTCTTTGTCTTTGCTGCCATTCCACGAACAGTCTGGAGAATTCAGTTCATTGTTGTTGTTGCTACCCATCTTCCTTGCTATTGTTTCGCTTTTGCAGGATGTCCTGAATTCTCCAAGTAACATCATTAGAGAACGAAGAGGTCAAAGCCACCAGGAAGACCAAGGGAGGCGGGGAGAACCTGACCAAATGAAACCTGTCCTGAGCAATTTTTTCCTTAGCCTGTGCTTTGTCTTCTTAGAGAACAGAGGAGAGAAATGCTACTGACATGACACTTTTTAAAAGCTGTGGCCATGCCAAACTGTCCTCCAACTTGATAACCATAACTGATTTTTTTCTCTCACCTCTTAAGATTATCGCTCTGCTCTATATGTAATTCCACCAGCTTGTTATTACGTATCCTGATGACCCTTTGCCCACTGTGACTCTGACTTGAAAAAGAAAATATCTGCTAAGCTAAGAAACAACTGGATTTTTTCTTATGGGATCAAAGAATCAAAAATCATTCTTTCTGAGACTATGGAACATCAGACATCAGGACTTAAAAGTGTCACCTCAGGAATTAACAAACTCCGGAATGTGCATCCAGCCTCCAACCACTTTCTGAGACTGAAGATAAATCAGAGGAACCCCTCCACATCACAATAAACGTAACCAAACAGACTTTAAAAAGGCACAGTGTGACTTGCCGGGCGGGGGGGAGGGGGGAATCCCCTTTAACTTTTCTGCCTGCCAAATGAGTGGCCTTTCTGTGCAGAGCAAGTGTCCTTCTAGCGCCACCAGGAGGCCACTTCCATTAAACACGACAGCACTGCCCCGTCCTTTGGGCCCTGATTGAGTGAGGCCAGCCCCTGACTAAAACGGGCTCACAATGACCTAACATAACCAGGTGAAGGTGGTGCTGGTCCCATCGTTTGAACATTTATTGAACATCAGTCCACCTGTAACACTTACCCCTACTAGGAATTTAGTTATCTGCCTGTATGTACAGGCAAACAGGGGATGCTTTGACAACAAGAAATTGTGTCGATTACTGACTTTTTAAATGAATGAATGAATGAATGAATGAATGACTCATCTTTGGAGACTGTGGTGGTAGCTGGAAAAAGGAAAACCTTAATCTGGATCTTCAACTAAGCCATATACAGTTCTGCCAGACTTCAAGCAAAAGTGATAGAAGAACATCTATACTTTCAAATTAGGTTATGATTCCCTTTACCAAAGGGTCATTTATTTTACTAAGGGATTTACTTCTAACTTCCTGCAAATAACATTAGTTTTTTTAATATATATTTAATTGAATTAGAATTATTTGAATTATCATTTCAAACTAGACTCCAGTGTTGAGACAGAAAATTAGAACTACTTGTGTATTGTAATTAACACATGGCCCTAGGCAAAAAGGCCTAGAAATAGCACCCTGCCTGGAGACGACACACCCTTAATCTAATGACGCCACACTCCTAGTTTGTTGGTCATCATCTCACATTTCCTTCCGGTGCTTCAGCATTTGTAAAACTGTCTCTGATGCTAATAAGACGAGTGTGATGTGAGCTCAATGCAGAATCACAGAGCACTTTCACTGGCAGGTGACTTTAGATGTCAAAACGCCCCTTCAAGGTCAGGGGCCCCACTGGCACAGGCCCGATACCCCTGCTTCAGCATATTCCCGGACAGGAGACAACTACATTTCAAGGCTCTCATGAGTTCCTCAGCTCCAGTGGTACACGGTCTCGTATGGAGCAGTTAACATTTACAGATGAAAAAGTGAAGTTCATGATATATGACTTGGGAAGCACCTTAGGTGGAAGCACATTTTCATTCTAGCCATGTCCGTTCTGACGGAGCATTTGGTTTCCTTGCCCTGCCATTTCAAATGTTCTGTGTAACTTCACCTTCATTTGAATTCTTTCCACTACGCTATTCTCAGACTTACTATCCATTTCAGAAGAATGGCAGCACCAAAAATCCCAAAGGCTTATGATAAATTTCTTGCAAGTTGCCTATCAGATAACTGTAGCCCATTCACCTAAGGAAACACTCAGAGTGCCACCAGCTTCATGGAAACAGTGGAGAAATGTACCTGGAATGTCAGAAATGGGAGCGGATCCCAGTCAACAGTGCCACAGTCTAACAACTATTAACAAATAGTCGTTAGTCTAATAGTCTAACAACTATTCGTGGAAGGCCATTATGGTCTTACACTGAGCCAGTGACTACGAAGGAATGGAAGAAAGTGTATCACACGTGGGTCTTTGCTGTCAAAGGCCTTCACTGACCGGCTCACTGGGGAGACAAGACAAATAGACAAGGCCAAGGGACACATAGTTACACTAACATTTAGTTTTTGAATTGAAAGAGAAGAGGGATAGATAATTTGTGGATTTGCTCATGCTAGTACTTCTGTGCTATGCACATTAGCCCTGAATGGCTCATCCGTGGCTTCACCTGACTTCAGGGATATTTCATCCAGGCCTCTCTCCATTCTTCCGCACGCCGAGTGATCACTGCAGACTCCAGGTTTCTTCCAGAACACCCTCAGTGTGGCAGCTGCTCTGGCTCGTTCCCATTTTATGCCAAGCAAATGTGGAAGTTAAACACTCTCAACACCTAGCCCGTATTAGTTTCTAAATTTTCCATGCCAGCACGGAAATAAGCTTCCAAAACCTAAAAACTGTTCTCATATAAATAGATGTTAAGCAATTTTAAATACTTACAGTCCCTTTCACATCCAGTTGCCAGTTTCCTTGTGTGTAATGTTAACTGGGGGGGAAAAAAGGAAAGAAAAATAGTCCAAAGTGAGTAGCAAGTGAAAGCTTGAAAGAAAACACAGGGAATTACATATGTAAATTGTTTGCACGAATCCTTAGTTTTCCCTTTTAGATTTCAGTCTTACATGATTTGGTTTCACACTGAACACAGCAGAGGTCTGACAGAAAGGAGGGAGAGAATGCAGTGTTTCGTGTACATTCTAGAAGAGAATAACCCCATTCTTTTCTGAGCAAGTTCATGTCAACCCTCACTCCTTTGCAGATGAATAAAAGCATTTTTAAATACAAAGTCACCATACATGCTGGTGTTGCAAAAATAAATCCCCCCAGATGTTTTATGTAGCTTCCAGAGTAAAAATCTTCCAAAGCATTGACTCAGAACATAATAGCAGATTCTACAAGAATATATTGGGCACTGAATCCAAAACAGTGTTATATAAAAGACACAGCACATTTCACGCTTCTTTTAAGGAGAATTTGGGCATTGAGTATAATCTCTTGGAAATACAGAATTAGGTTGAAGCAAATAAACTTGTAAATTAATTTTTAAAACTTAATGGGTGCTACTTCAATCTGTCTGGAGTTATTAGTTAAAAATGGAGAGAATCAGAGAGACTTTTTAAGTCAGGACAAGTTAAAAACATTGGGTTCAATTCTTCATTTTATAAAAACTTAAAATATTGTAAATATTAAATAACTGTTGAAAATAATAGAACACTACAACATGTAAATGAACATTAAAATATACTAGGGTAAAAATATTTCAAGTTTGAGTCCCCAAAATCACAATTATGGAGCAGAAAGTCCCTTTTTTAGGTAAAACTGAAGGAACACACACACAAAAAAAATTTTTGAGACAGTTGTGCCCTCTGGAGGTGGCACTTGGGAATTGAATAAATCTTCCCTAAAGGGATAACTATGACTTTCCTGAAGATTTGAACCCCCACTTGGAAATGCAAAGAAGACTTAGATTTCATTCACATTCCTTGCTTTGTGTTAAACCAGTTTTCAATGAATACTAATTTAGAATGTCAATTCAGAAGTGTTCAAATGGGTACAAAACATTTTGGTAGAAGGGATTAAAAGTTTGTGTTCAATATCTGGAAGGCAATGATGAGGGACATGCTGAGTGTTATGAAAAGAAAGAATAGGAGTTCCAAATCAAACGTCCTCAAGAGCTGCTTTGGTGAACTGCACGGAAGCAGATGGCCTGCCCTCTCCTTACCAGATTTCCCAATGCTCTGGGAGGGAACCAATTCACCGAGACCAACAAATGCATTTGTCTTATCTTCTCGGAATACATTCACCATCTCTCTCATGCTTTTCTTTGACCTGTTTTGTACGCTTCATCCCAAATCAATGGAGCTAAACTTCCCCATCAAGGGAATATATTATTCCAGTGGGGGAAGTAAGAGATAAGTATTTCCTATGGGAGTTTTAGCGATAGAAAGTACTAAAGTTGGCTTTGTGTGTTTGGAATTTCAACAGGCAAAAATATACATAAATAAATGAAGGATATAATTATGGGGTTATGGGGAGAATCAAAAACAAAAGAACCCCAAAGTCGTTCTTACTTGATGTGGAAACCAGAACAAGAAAGAATGAAGACGTCTTCTTGATTGTAAATTGGCCTTGGACGTGGGTGAATGTTTGCCTTTCCTTTAAAGAAGTGGGGAAGAAGCTAGAAGAATTGAACAAGGCTGGTGCACAGCGAGAGAGGAGAATTGCTGTAGTCGGGTGTGGGACAGTACACCCAAATATCCGAGGGATGCGGTCCTCTCAGACACCTCCCTGGTGCCCGCTGAGTGCCCGGCCTGCGCCAGGCGAGCTCTGAAAAATGGAAGCAAGGACCGCCTTCCTGCTTCCAGTTACCTGCATCACGGGTTCTGGCCGTCGGTCCCAGGACAGCCTCACTCTCCCGCCCCTCTTCCTCCCCGCTCCTTAGAGGGAAGTCCTGGACGCACAGTCACTAGCACCTGGCCTCTGCCAGCTTCCACCCGCCTCTGGCTCCAGCCCACCCCACCTGGGCATTCTCCACCGTTACAGCTCTCCCGCCCCTTGGCCGCGCCCCTTGGCCCCGAAGTGCGCTCCCTTCCCCTAACGCCCATTCCTTAAAGAGTCCCAGGACTATGCCCCCGAAACTCACCGGTGACGTCCAGGTCCCACCGAGGGAACGGCTCAGCACCGCCGAATATGAAGCAAACACCCAGGGACCCGCGGGGAGTCAGAGGTCGACGGCAGCAGCCTGAACCCGGCTTCGCGCCTTCCCGGGGCCGCGCACCTGTGCCTCCGTCAGCCGAGCCGCTGCGCCGCCGGAGCGCCGACAGAGGGCGCCCGCGGCAAGTTTCGCCGCCCCGGACGAGCCGGCGGCCCCTGGTCCAGCGCCTGTGCCTCGAAGGAGCCAGTGTGGACTAACGAGTAAGAGAAACTAGACTTCAGCAATAAGGGATGGAGTTCCTAAGTTCTCCGAACCTCTTAAGAAAATAGTGACAGCCCTGATATTTAAGCCACAATTGTCAGGTATGCCTATGTATTCATTCATTCCTTCATACACAACAAATATGCCGTGAGGTCCCTGCCGCTTTCCTAGCACTAGGGTACCCTGGCAATTCAAATGGACCCAGTCTCTGCCCTCTTGGAATGTATATTCAAATGGGATTTCCCTGAGGCAGCAGAAATGAGATCAAGCGGTTGGACCTCTTCTCCCAGCTCCTAGCTCCTGCGCAGCCTCAGGAAATGGTGCTTACTATTATCAGGTGCCTGTGTCTACATCTATTCATCCACCTCCTGCAGGAGAGAGACGTGCTTCACTCCGGGGTCCCCCATGGTGGAGCACAGCCTTCCTGATATTAACAGCCCAAGGAGAGCTTGGTGAATAAATGAAGTGGTGGAATGAACCATCGCCTGATTCCTGGAGGAGGGTGGAAGTAAGGGAAAGGACAAAGCCCTGCCACACGTGAGGCAAATGCTGCTGGGACTGGCATGCAATCTTGCTTCTGGGGAGGGCCTTGCATCTTTAAGGAACTGACCCCCTTTCCCAAGGGGGGGAAAAGGGAGCCTCTTCTACTAAAAGTGGTGTGGGAGTGCTCCTCGAACTCCCTCCAGCGCAGATCCTTCTCATTAAATGCTTACAAGGCATGTTGAGTGTGAGCTACCCCCCACCCCCCTGCAGGAGTAGGAATGGGGCCAACGCTGGAGATCAGCGGACACTGGGATTCTACTGAGGGCCACAGGGAAGAAAGGCATTGACACCTACCCATGGTGCCTCTGGCCTGACAGCAATTAGAAGCGGAGGGGTCAAGAAGACACGCCCAGGTTCAGAGCTCAGCTCTGCCACTTTCTCACCTTGCCACTCTCAGTCTTGTTACTGGATCTCTGTTTCTGCTGCTGTGAAATGAAAACAATCAGACTTCTCTAGGGATTGTTGTAAACATTGGATAATATAATATATATATATCAAGTACTTAACACAGCACCTGCATGTAAGAGTAAAATAATTGGAAAAACATAAAACCTACCCAGCAAGCAGCTTGGAAGATGAGTTGCTGTGTCTCATATAGCATCTACTGGGTACCCAGAACCATGCTGGGAGCTGTGGGGTTCACCAGTGTCCATAAAGCATGATGTCTAACCTTGAGCCAAATACAATCTACTTGAAAGATAAGGCAATTTTCCCAGCACACAGGTGCACTTTCATAGAGATAGACTGTGAGCACAAGAGTTCTCTTTCTCAAGAAGGACTCTTCCCCCAGGACCTGCAAGGACTTGGCCTCCCCAAGTGCTCAAGCCAAAGCTCAAAGGTCACCTCAGCAGCTGGCCTTACCATGACCAGAACCTACATGGTGGCCAGATAGAAGGCCCCAGAAGTATCCCACAGAGAGAAACCAACCCATGGGACCCTCAGTTAGTGACACCCAGAATGGTAAGCCAACAGTCAGGAAGGTCCCAATACTCCTGCCATGTAAGCATAAATATCAAATGAGACAGTGTTAAAGGAGCTGCAGGAACCAAAGGGTGCAAACAGTGCTGTATTAGTTTCCTACGGCTGCTATAACAAATCACCACAGACTTAGCGGCTTTAAAAAAAACATTTGTTTTCTCATGGTTCTGGAGGTCAGAGTCCCAAGTCAGTTTAACTGGGCTGAAACCAAGCTGCACTCCTTCTGTAAGCTCTGGGAAGAGGCCATTTCTTTGCCTTCTCCAGCATCTGAGGGCTGCCTGCATTGCTTGGCTCATGGGCCCACCTCACTTCAAACTCTGCTTCTGTCATCCCATCTCCTTCTCTGACGTTGACCTTCCTGCCTTCCTCTTACAAGGATCTTTGTGATCACATTGGTCCCACCTGGGTAATCCAGGATACTCTTCCTATGTGAAGATCCATAATTTAATCACTTCTGCAAAGTCTCTTTTTCCATGTAAGGTAACATAGTCATAAATTTGGGGGATTAGGATGGGAGATTTTGAGGCGACTAGTTCCCTGAATAAGATACATGGGATTTAATTGCAACCCTCCCCCCACCCCAAATGACTCAGGAAAAAAACTACTTATCTCTAGCCAACTTCCTTGGTCTAGCCTACAAACAGCTTGGAGGGTAACCATATATTTATTGAAGTAAGCTTGTTGAAGTTCAGTGAGATAAAGATACTGTTCTCTTGACATCACAGGAGAATAATCATTAAACTCTGCCTTTAAACACAATTGGTAGGACACCACTTAACAAGATTTGAAAAGAGAACCTGTATTGTAGCAGCATTCTAGCTTTCTTCACTCAGTGTTTGCAAACTGTGATGATCACTAACACGTATGTTTCCCCCATCCTGTTTTAACTATTCTTTAAATTGACTTAATACTGTATTTTTTTTGACAGTTCAGTGACAGGCACAAATTACTTCACTGTTACCATGGTAACTAAGGGACCTCCAACTAGAAAAAAATTAAGATTAAATTAAAAGGGAGAAGGAATCGTCCAAATTGACATTAATAGTCATTGTCCAAGTATAATTGGGTGTCGACTGGTCAAGCTTTGGGAGTTTTGCCAGTAAGGACTCGTGAATCAGTCAGCTAGCAGGGGAAGTCACCAGGGTAAAGAAGAATGCTTGTCTCCTGCAAGAAGCAGTGGTTTAAAGTTTCTAGAAACTTCTACTCACCCCTACTTATGCATCTCTTGTACATCTCCTCCTGCTTTTCCCATTCAGAACATATTAGCCACTATGGAAACACAGGTGTGAATGTCAGAAAGATGGGCTCAGTACTGCTTCATAAAGTCAATTTATAGAATGAGCTGACATTTTTCTCATGTTTGGGAAGTTTAAAGAATTTGTGATATTTATGATCATGGACAGGGTTGGGCGGTAAACAGTGTGCTATATGTGGGTTTTAAAATTTGTTTTATGTACACTGTGAAAACACCAGGTTTTGCCTTTTCAGTGAAGAATAGCAACAAAAACAGGAGTCTGGTTTGGGATTTTAAATTGGATTCACTCCCCATCAGTTCAGGAAGGATTTCCACTTTCTAAGTTTGTACGGCTGCCTGGAATCTCTTGTGTCGAAATAAATGCTTCTTGAAAAAAATTAGAGTTGGCTGATTTTTTGAACTTTAACCTGACAATAACACAAATGGTGTTATCCATAATAATGTACACAATTCATGTGATTCTCAAAACAACCTGGTGAGGTAGATGCTATCATTACACTTTTTTACACAACAGGAAACTGAGGCACAAAGAGAATGAGTAACTCATCCAAGTAAGTGGTAGGAACAAAGACTCAGACCAAGTCAGTTGGGCTCCAGAGTCTGTACTCTTTAACCATCATACAAAATAGTTCTGTATGAAAATGTAAAATAATACTAACAACATATGCAGATAGAAAGCTTTGAGTTATCAGTTCTGAACTAAAAAAGATAATCTAGGCATCTCAGTTTTACTACCTCTGCCAATGTTGCCCAAAGCCTCCAAGCTTGCCACATTGTGGTTGAAGATACAATGAGTTGAGTTCCCGATGATGACAGTTTGATGATGAGTTCAGCTTAAGTTTGATGTTAGACTCGCAGGCTTTTATATATGTTGTTATATATCAAAGGGTAACAATATTTTTGCTATTTGATCAGCAGGAAAGCTATAAATAGCTGAAAAGATATTAACTTTAACTCTACTGCACTCTATCAGAAGAATTTTTAAAATTTTTTATTTATTGATTTTTAGAGGAAGAGAAAGAGAGAAAAACACCAATTTTGCTGGTTCCACCTCAGTATTCACCAGTTGATTCATTCCTTGGTTGATTCTTGTATGTGCCCTGACTAGGGAGCAAATGCCCAACCTTGGCTATCAAAAAGACCCTCTAACCAACTGAGCTACCTGGTCAGAAATAATTTTAATTAGAAGAAAATCCAGTTTCAACCTATGAGGAGACATTTATTCTTTGCCATTCAACATTTCCCATTTCTTCTGGCAACTACTCCCAATTTTTATTTAAGAAAGCTGCACCTGCTCAATTCACTTTCTTGACCCTCCTGATGCTGAAATGGATCACATGACCCAGGCCTACCAATCAGCATAGTTCAACTTCCAACCTCAGTGATTGGTTCAAAGATTGTCATGTTGCCAGATCAGAACCAATGAAACGCCAAAAGATTTTTGCCAGGATTGCTGGAACAGGAAGAGGAGATCTTTCTCTTCCCTGGAAAACTTAAAGTGTGGAATGAGCTGCTCTAGCCATCTTTGCCACCCACCATGAAAGGGTTAGCCGAGAGCCTACAAAGCCGACTAGGCAGGAGACTGAAACCCTTGAGGGGAAAAACTGTGGAAAATTAAGAGAAACCCAGACAAAAGGCATCATCTGCACCCTGAATATAGCAGTGTCCCAAATCTGTCTGCTAGACTTTTCAATTATGGAATCAATAAGTCATTGACACCTTTTTGTTTAATCTGAACACACTTGAGTTGGCTCACAGCACACACAGAAAGGAGGCCTCATGGAGAGAACACGGAGCATCTGCACCCTCTGAGGGCACACACTACATCTCGGTCACCTTGTTCACAGACAGGCAAACATTCCCTTGGCTGAGATTCCAAAGTCCATCCTGCTAAAAACCAAAAGTTTCTCTTTGTAGCTTATCTGGTGACAAAGCAGACATGGCCAGCATGGACAGGAGGCTACTCGTAGTCTTTACTTATGCCAAGAAAACTATCATCCTATGCAACATCAAAAAGAGTCCTGGAAACTAACTAAACATATCCTCAAATTAGCAAACTTTGGGGTCATGACTCATCTTTTCTTCTTCATTTCCAGGACCTAGAACAGCAACTAGTACACAGTAGGTGCTTAAGATGTGCTTTGTTAATAAATGAAATTAGGACCACATTCTGACGCCTCTGCCATCTGACTACACTGACAAGTCTTCAGTGTGACAACTGACAAGGGGGGGGGAACCAGAGCAGGAAACAGGCACCCAAGGATGGTGATACCACTAATCCACAGGGACTCTCCACGCGCCTCTCATCAGTTGCAGAGAAACCAAACTTAGATCAATGACCTCTAAGGGGCCTTCTAGCCGTGAGTGCATGATTTTTCTACATAAAATGAAAAGGAAATCCAAAAGGGTGCAGATAGAGGTCTATACAACTTACTTAAAACACATTAGGGCTCACTCATGGAGTGAGCCCTAAATTTGGATAAGACTCTCCTGAAATTTAAAATTTCATATATATGAAAAAATTCTGCATCAAGTTCCTTACGAGAACTAAAAGATGATACAAGCCTAAAAATATAGTTCAGTTCGAAATGGCCCATAAACTGTCTGAGAAATACTGAATTCTTTTCCTCCTGTTAATGAAAGTTCTAACATCCAGACCACCAAGCTCTAAGGGCCTAGCTAAACCTACCATGTTGTCAGTTTTCTCCTACCTCCATGGCACTGCTCAAATCCGACCTACCTTTTCCATGGGAATAGTTCTTTTTGTTGCTGTCGTTACTGTTTTAAATTTTATTGTTCAATTACAGTTTACATTCAATAATATTTTGCATTAGTTACAGATGTACGGCATAGTGATTAATCATAGACTTTACAAAGTGTTCCCCCAATATTTCCAGTACCCACCTGGTACCATACACGGTTATCACAATATTATTGGCTATCTCCCCTATGCTGTATTTTACATCCCCATGATGTTTTGTAAATACAGATTTGTGCTTCCTAATCCCTTCTCCTTTTTCATTTAGCCCCCCAACTCCTCTCCCCTCTGGCAACCATCAGTCTGTTCTCTGTGTTTTTAAGTCTGCTTCAAATTTGGTTCTTCATTTATTTTGTTCCTTTGATTCCACATATAAGTGAGACCATATGGCATTTGTCTTTCTCTGTCTGACTTATTTCACTTAGCATAATACCCTCTAGGTCCATCCATGCTGTCTCAAATGGTAAGATTTTGTTTTTTATGGCCAAGTAATATTCTGTTGTATAGGTACACCACAGCATTTTTATCCACTCATCTATTGATGGGTACTTGGGTTGCTTTCACATCTTTACTGTCATAAATAACAGCGAATGAACATAGGATGCATATATTCTTTCAAATTAGTGCTTTGGGTTTCCTCATATATAAACCCAGGAGTGGAAGCCCTGGGTCATAGCACTTCCACTTTTAGTTTTTTGCAGACCTTCTGCGTGGGAACAGTCCTTAACTGCCTCCCTTCACTCTGGTTTCCCTCCAGTCTTCCTTGCACACAACTGCTAGACAAATTTTCCTAGGGAAAATCTTGGACCCCATCGCTGTTTCAAAACCGTCAAAAGCTCCCCATTACCTTAAGCAGCATATCACTAATGACATGATGATATCACATTTTCTTAGTTCCTCTCCTACTGCTATGCTGCTTCTTCTCAGTCTCCAGCGCTGCTGGCCCCTCCTCTACCTGTCCGTCAAAATGTGAGGTTTACTTGACGCTTGACCATAGTCCCTCTTCTCATTTTATACCTGCTCCCTAGATGGTCCCCCCCACCACCACAGGCCTTCAAGTAACACCTAGATGCCAACAAATATCATTATTTTTTAATCATGGTAAAAACACACTAAAAATTTACCATTTTCACAACTTTACAGTATACAATTCAATGACATTGAGTGTATTCACAATGTTGCCTGACCATCACTATGATCGAGTCCCAGAATTTCACCATCATCTCAAAGGGAAACCCAGACCTATTAAATAGTCACTTCCCATTTCCCCCCACCCTCTAGCCTTTGGCAACCACTGATTTGCTTATTGTCTCTATGGACTTGCCTGTTCTGAATATACCACATAAATGGAATCTTACAATATGTGCACTTCGTGTCTGGTTTCTTTCACTTAGCATAATGTTTCAAGGGTCACGTTGTAGCATGTAGCAGTATTCCTTTGCATGGTTGAAAAGTATTCCACTGTGTGGATGTACCATATTTTGTTTGCCCATTGATCTGTTGATGGACATTTGGGTTGTTTTTATATATATTTTAATTATTGTGGATAATGCTGCTATGAACATTAATGTACAAATTTTTGCTTGAATACTTGTTTTTCAGTTATTTTGGATATATAGGTAGGAGGGTAATTGCTTGGTCATGTGGTATTTTTATGTTTAACCTATTGAAAAATTGTTAAACTATTTTCTGTAATGGCTGTGCCATTTTATATTCTCACCAACAATGTATAAAGTTCCAATTTCTCCACATCCTTGTCAACACTTGTTATTTTTGTTTTTTAAAATCATAGCCATCCTAGTGGATTTGAAGTGCTGTTTCTTTGTGGTTTTCATTAGCATTTGCCTAATGATTAATGAAGTTGAGTATCTTTTCATGTGCTTTTTAACTATTGCATATCTTCTTTGGAAAAACGTCTATTCAAGTCCTCTGCCCATTTTTAAATTGAGTTGTCTTTTTGTTATAAGAGTTCTTTACATATTCTTGACTAGACCCTTAACAGATATATGATTTGTAAATGTTTTCTCCCATTCTGTAAGTTGAGGTTTTACTCTCTTGATAATGTTCTTTGATGCATAAAAATTTTTAATTTCAATAAAGTCCACATTATCCTTTTCTATTGTGTTGATTTTGCTTTAATGTCATTGTTAAGAAATCATTTACAAAATGAAAAGTAATCATTGCCAAATCCAAGGTCATGAAGATTTACCCCTGTTTTCTTCTAAGAGTTTTAAAGTATTAGCTCTTAAATTTAGGTCTTTTGAGTTCTCATTTTGAGTTAATTTTTATAAATGATGTGAGGTAAGGATCCAACTTCATCCTTTTGCATATAGATATTGTTATCCCAACACCATTTGTTGAGGAGATTGTTCTTTCCCCATTGAATGGTCTTGTCTGTCACTTTTGTCAAAAACCAGTTGAGCATAGATATGTGAAAATCTTTATTATCTTTCACACAGATTTCTCTTCTGAGCTTAAGACCATATGTATACAGCAGGCCATTCAACATTCCATCAGCAGACCTCGTGGTCTCCGACCTCTTTAAACATGCTCCTATTTCACTGTTCTTTCTGGACTACCATTCACCTAGCCATTGAGGCTAGAAACATTTCCCTCACCTTCACTCTCCATATCCAATTCCCCTCAACTGAATCCATGTAAAATTGAAGCTGTCCAATTTTTTCAAGCTCCTCCACTATTTCCTGATCAAGTTACTGTGGTCTAGTCCCAGCACCATACAGGTCTCCTAACCAGTCTCATCTCCCTGCATCCATTCTTATACTCTTCTAGTCTATTATTCAGGACCTTTTTATTTTATTTTTATTTCTTTAAATATATTTTATTGATTTTGCTATTACAGTTGTCCCATTTTCCCCCATTTATTCCCCCCACCCTGAACACCCCCTACCGCATCCCCCCCACCTTGGTTCATGTTCATTGATCGTACATACAAGTTCTTTGGCTTCTACATTTCCCATACTATTCTTAACCTCCTTTGTCTATTTCATACCTACCATTTACGCTTCTTATTCCCTGTACCTTTTCCCCCATTCTCCCTCCTCCCCCTCCCCGCTGATAACCCTCCATAGAGACCAGCCAAATCAGATCTCTTTCTCCCCACTCCAAGCCCACCTTGATTAAAAAATTTCAACCCATTTTTCACAGGATAAAGACCCAAATGATAATGTGGCCTGCGAGGTTCTGCATGACCTGATTCTGAGTTTCCTCTCCAGCCTGATCATGTGCCACTCTTCATCCCCAAAACAGTACCCTGGTTACTTAAGAATGCACAAATCTTTTGTCTTTTACCAAATAGGTGACCCCTGCTCAACCTTCATGTCTCATCTCAAATGTCACTTATTCAAGTGACCCCAGCCAGATCAGATTTCCTTGCTGATTGTTATTATAGCACGCTGTATATTTCCTTTATAGGGCTTTATAAAATTAGAAATTATGTATCTATGAGACTATTTGGTTTGTATGTATTCCCCACTAGATGTAAAGTTTCATGAAGCCCACATTTTCTAGCCTGGAAATTTCACGATGCTCTGGCATCTGTTCTTTGTAGAATTATTCACAACTGTTCTTTACATTGCCATCCTTACATTCCGATAAAACTCTGGAAAAATTCTGTTGTCTTCTGTTCACTCAGTTGCTTTCCTGATTTCTCTTACTTTAGTTTTCTACAATTATTTTATTATTACTCTAGCCCATTTTCATCCTTCACTCATTCATTACAGTTTACTTTATGGAGTACCTACCATGTGTCAAGCCCTGTACTGTAGGTCCAGGACTAGAGATTCAGAGCAGAGTAAGCTGTGATTCCTGACATGAAGAGCACGAGGAAACAGTAAACAAATAGCTGCACCCTCAGAAAAAAGTTGATATGAAAAAGATTTCTAAAAATTATCATGGGAACAGAGACAGTAACGACTAGCTCTTCCTCAGACAATGACCAAACCCCCACCACAGATGTGCGATTTTAGGTAGGTCTTCAAAGATGAGTAAGAGTGGGAAACAAGAGGATTTCAGGGATAAGCATTTATATCAATACACTGCGAGGTCACGAAAGAGGGTGTCATGTCTTACAAAGCCCTTATTGATTTGCCCCCCTTCCTCTTCAGTGCTGCACAGGCTCCTTCGTGCGACCCATGTTCCAGCAGTTGCTTCCTATTAAATTTAGACAAACTTTGTTCTTTGCCAATGTCATTGACTGTGATGTGATAAAAATAGCACAAAAATGACACCAGTCTTTAGACATCCAGATATTCTTCGGTCTCCTTTTAGCAGATAAATATCTAGTGTGTATGATTTTAAAAATGAGGAAACAAATGTTTTCTTATTTCACTAGTATTTAAATAATAAGTATCTTTTGACATAAGATGTGCTTCAAAGATATTTTGAAAAGTTCAATTTGTCTGAATACAAAATGAAGCACAATTGAATTTTGACATTTTAATTTTAAGTAAGTTAATAAATTTCACTTGAAAAGAACTCACAATATCTACATCAAGGGCATGTCAACCATCTTCAACCATTATTGTCATTTTTCTATGTTCATGAATTTATCCTACTAAAATGCATGCTATTATTTGACATGTGTAAAAGAGGAAGGCTTAAGATTAATCAGATTTCTGGCTTACTGTATATATCATAAGCCCTATCCAGAAATTAGAGGAATGCACAATTTGTAACAATTCCTACAAGTATTCCACCTTTTTCAACAACTGGTACAATTAGATATGAGATGGTACTGAACGTCTATGGAGGTCAAAGTGTCCCACTCGACACTGTAGCCACAGGAAGCATTCAGAAAGGGCCTCTGTCCACTGGGGAGAGGGACCTGGAGACAAATCATCCCAACTCTATGAAAATTGTAACAGTGGTAGAAAATGAGTATTTGGATGCACAGAAGAGAGCGTGATTGTCTTTCCATCATGGAAAAGTGTCACAGAAGTGGTGACATGTGAGAAATGTCCTGAAGTGTCCTGAAGGAGTTTGCCAGGCATGGGGAGGAATGCAGTGGCACAGTGCTTGCTTTCTGAATGCTGAGAGCAGAATGTGGAGTAGCAGGAGACAAGTATTCAAGGAAGGATGAGGATGCCACACCGAAGACCATGGCTTCCTCCTATAGGCAATCACATTTGCCTTTGGGGTGAAGACAACTGTGGTAGAGGTGTGCACAACAGACAAGGAGCTGAGGAAAACAGAAGCCTCGTTAGGAGGCTCTTGCAAATACCTCAGCAAGGCATGCTGAAGTGCTAAGCCATGGCGGCTGGAATAGAGGTGAGTGGGAATGTTTATCAGTTTCCTACGGCTGCATAATAAACAGCCCAAAAAACTCTCAGCGGCACACAATGGAAGGCATTTATTCCCATAGATCTGAGGGTCAGTTGGGCTGAACGGATTGGCTGAGACAACTCTGCTTTACTTGTCTCATGCTCCTCTCGAGACCAGCAGCTAGCCCAGGTAGCATTTCATGTTCTGTTGTTTTTTTAAATGTCCAAGTTGGAAGTACAAGGGAGCATGCGGAAACATGGAGGACTTCTAAAAGCCTAGGCTTCAAGTTTGTACCCAATCATTTTGGCTATATTGTCCAAAGCAAGCCACATGGCCAAACCTAAAGTCACAGGATGGGGAAACCTCCTCCTCTTTTAGTGGAAACAGCAGTGAAATGGCTGAGGGCAGGAATACAAGTAGGGGTGATGGACTGGTGACAATAATGCAATGCCACATTCTGCTCTCCAGCCCACAATAATTCATATCCTTCTCAGTGCAGCGTATGCTCATCCCCACCCAAGGACACTCAAAGTTTTGTCCAATCACACGCAGCCTATGGCTCAAGGTTCACGATCCTGTAATCTAGACTAGATTCTGCGTCTCATTTTGAAAAGAACACTGATTGGTCTTTATTTATAGAAAATGAATGAAAAAATAAGCTATCTGCCCCATCCCATCTCTCTCCCTCTCTCTCCTCTTTCTGTCACTCACTCACACACAGCCACCAACAATGGTGAAGCTGGCACAGGATAACTACATAATCACTCCTATTTAAAAAGAATGGGAGATACATAGCAGACCTGGCCAACAGCAATTCTGAAATCCCACCGGGCCAGGGCTGCTCTGTGGATGGGCGATGTCCTTGACTGGGCCTGGGTTCTGCCCTCTGGTAGTGCCTCCCCAGTCCATTGGTGAGATATCCTTCCCTTTTTATCTTCGTTCTCCTCCTCAGCCACTTCAGAAAAGAGCGTTGGAAAATATGCCATTTTGACAACTGAGCAATTTTCTCGGCCTGTCTCCTGCATTAGAAAGTTGAGTGCCCAAAGGTTTTTTTTGGTATTTTTTAAAAGCTTCCATCTCTTCTACTCCTAGATGGCAGTGCTTTTGCTAGTTCGACTGTCTAAAACATTTTGTGAATGCCTACATATTCGATTCCAGTCTATTCTATGTGCAAAAAGTCAAGTTGTGCCCACAGTTCTTTCCCAGACACGCTCCTCTCTCTTTTGATTTAATCGCCGCCACCAACCACATATCAGACTGATGTGGGGCCACACCCTAAAGCTTCGTGTCCTTTTCACCAGCTGGAAAAGGCGCACTGCAGGCTTTCAATTTTCTTAGTCTCAGGTGTTTTTTATACCATTAAAAATTACTGAAGAGTCTAGAGTTTCCTGAAAACTCTAGAAAGTACAAGAACATACAAGCACCCGATTCCATTAGATATCAGGCAATGATGTAATCACATGTTACATAACCTTTGGAAAACTCCACTCTATGCCATTGAAAAATAAGAGTGAAAAAGACAATGTCTTAGTATTCTTATGAAAATAATTTTGACCACATAAGCCCCCCAAGGTATTTTTGGTAATTCCCAGGGCTCACCAAGCCACATTTTGAGAATCATTGGCTTACTGTAAAATAACTTTTTCCTTTCAGAGGTTCTACCTATAGCTTTTCTATGGCCACACCCTTGATTTTCCAACAAATAATATAATTTAAACATACTATCTCCTTACCTTTGCAGCTCTGTAGTCTTTAAGGGCTCCATCTGGCTAAGTATGTACAACTTTATAATTTAATACACAAGATAATACTTTATTAAGAATAAACCAAGGACTTAAACTTAATTTGGAATCACCTCACCCTTAAATGAATTAAGATGATATGGGAGCCCTGATCAGTGTGTCTCAGTTGGTTGGAGCGTCATCCCATAACCAAAAGGCTGCAAGGTTAACTGTCGATCAGGTCATATACCTAAGTTGCAGGTCTGATCCCCACTCAGGGCATAGGTGCATGTGCCCCCCAATCAGGGCACCGACCCCCAATCCGAGCATGAACAGGAGGCAACCAATTGATGCCTCTCTATGGCATCAATGTTTCTCTCTCCCCCTTCCTCTCTCTCTTTATAAAACAAATGAAAAACAAAAATGTTCTCAGGTAACGATTTTTTTAAAAAGTTGACATGGGAGTGCTCATTCCCGCAGCCTAGCTGCCTGCTAAGGTGAGGCAAATCTTCTCCAGAAGATAATAGTGCTCAGAGACTCAAAGTATTTCTACAGTTTTGTGAAACAATATCAATCACTCAAATACTTGTGATCGGAAGGCACAATGTGACCAAAAACTAAGAGAAAGAATGTAAAATAGCAAGAAATGCATAGGCTATCCAGAAGTAGTTATCAGACACAGACTTTAAAGTAACTAAAGTATGTTTAAAGAATTAAATTACAAGATTTCAACTGAGAATTAGAAACTATAAAGAAGAATCAAATGGAAATTCTAAGCTGAAAAATGAAATAGATGGTATTAAATACTTACTGGATTAGGTAAAAACAGTAAAATAGATACAGCTAAAAATTTTCCTGCTAAAATTTTTATTAAAATTGTATTATACTGAATCTAAGTCAATATGTGAAGAATTGACATTTAACAATATTGAGCTTTCCAGTCCGAGGACCTGACTTCTCTCCATTTCTTTAGGTTTCCTTTATCTTAGTAATATTTTATAGAATTCAGTGTACATGTCTCACATAACTTTTATCAAATTTACACCAAAGAATGTCATACTTTTGATGCGACTATAAATAGTATTGATTTTTAATTTCAATTTTCTGCTAGTACATAGAAATGCAATTGATGTTTGTATATTGACCTTGTATCCTATAACTTTGTTAAACTCACTTATTGGTTTCAGTTATTTTCTACATCACATAGGGGTTTTCTGTAGTAGAATATGTCATCTGTGAAGAGACACTTTTACTTCCTCATTTATAATCTGGCTTTTTTTTTTTTTTTTCCCCTGCCTCATTGTCTTTGCTAGAAATTCTAATGTGTTTAATAGAAGTTAGAGGACATCCTTACTTTGATCTTAGGGGGAAAGAATTCAATCTTTCACCATAAAGTATGATGTTAACTGCAGGCTTTTCTTAAGATGCCCTTTATCAGTTGGAGGAAATTGGTTTTTTTTTTTTTTTCATGCTTTGCTGAGAGTTTTTATCAGAAACGAATGCTGGATTTTGTCAAATGCTCTCTTTATAGTATGATTGAGATGGTCATACAGTTTTCACGTTACTCTGTTGATATAGTGAGTTACGTTAATTTTCTAATGTTAGCCCAAGTTTGCATTTTTGAGATAAACCTCACGAGTCAAATGTATTGGGTTGGCCAAAAAGTTAGTTTTTTTCTGTACGATGGCTCTAGTAGTATTTAGTTATCTTTAACTTCATTTGAAACAATTTTGTTAGATTGTATTGTGACAGCTATCATATCAGTGTGCATTTAAAAAAACGTCAAAATTGGTGAATTCTGTGTAGCTATTTTAATATGGAAGATGGAAGGAGATATGTAACATTTTTGGCATGTTATGCTTTATTTCAAGAAAGGTAAAAATGCAACTGAAATGCAAAAAAGATTTTTGCAGTGTATGGGGAAGGTGCTGCTTTGAGTGATGGAACATGTCAAAAGCAGTTTGCAAAATTTTGTGTTGGAGATTTCTTACTGGATGATACCCTACAGTCAGTAGATCACTTGCAGTTGACAGTGATCAAATCGAGACATTGAGAACAATCAACTTTATACCACATGAAATACACCCAACATACCAAAAAAATCCGGATCAGTAAAGTTATTGGCAAAAATGAAAAACATGTCTTTTTTCCTTTAATGGAGAAAACCATACAGACTTTTTAGCCAACCCAGTATTATCCTTTTTACATATACTTGGATTCAAATTGCTAAAATTTTGGTTAGAACTTTTGCATGTGTTTATGATAAATATTGGTATGTTGTTTTGATTTTGGTATCAGTGTAATGCTGGCCTCAAAGAATGAGTTGAGAATTTTCCCATTTTCTGGAAGCATTTGTTGAGAATTAAAATATTTTGGCCTTTAAACATGAAAGAATTGACCAGTGTCATCATTTAGGTTTGGCATTTTGTCTGTCAAAGCTATCTGTAGAATCTGCACGGGTTACTTCTCTCATTCTACCCTGATATTGGTAGTTTGTCTTTTTTCCTCATCATTCTGGCTAAAGGTTTATAAATTTTATTGATCTAAAGGAATTAGCTCCTAATTTCGCTTATTCTCTCAATTGATTGTTTTCTATTGCATTTATTTCTTCTGTGATCTTTATTCTTTCATTTGCTTGTTTTGTTTCACTGGCTATGATTTTTCAGGAGTGAGATGGAAACTGAGGTAATTGAGTCTTCCTTTTTAAATAGATATTTAACAAAATTCCCCTTTAAGTACTTGCTTTAGCTGATTCCCACAAATTTTGATCATCTGTATTTAAATATATTTTCAAATTTTTATATTAAAGCTATGTCTTTATATTTCAAGTGGATTTCTCAGATTCAGTATATATTTCAATAAAAGAATCTAGTAAGAGCAACTGACAGTTTATACTTAATGATTGATATTGCTGTGTTAAGTCCACCATCTTACTATTTGTCCTATTTTTTGTTCCCCTTTCTTCTTTCTTTTGGATTATTTATGGCTACATTTCATTATCTTTGTTGGGTTATTAGTTTTAACTGTTGTTTTTCTTTTTGTGGTGGCTTTAGGGTTTACATGATGCATTCCTAGCACAGACTACTGCAGGTAATACACTGCTTCACAGTACAGGCTCCTTAAAGTGATGTGTGTATTTCCCTCCTCCCATCCTTGACATTGTCATCAGACATTTCACTTTACATATGTCAGCCACACAACACCTTATCGTTTTTGCCTTAAATACTCAATTATCCTTTAGAGATCATTTCAAATAAGAAAAGGCTTACATTGGTTCACATATGTAGCAATTTTGGTGCCCTTCATTTGTTTGAATAAAAGCAGGTTTCTCTCTGGTACCATTTTCCTTCTGACTGAAGGCATTCCTTTAACATTTCCTGCAGCCCAGCCTGCTTGTGATGTATTCTTTCAGTCTTTATAGGTAAGTCTGAAAAAGTTTTTATTTCATTTTAATTTTTGAAAGATATTTTTGCTGGGTATAGAATTCTAAGTTGGGTGTTTTCCTTTGGTACTTTGTAGAGGTTACTTGCTGTCGCTGACATTATCTTTGCTCCTCTGTGTCTTTTGACTTTGGCTGCCTAAGAATTTTTGTCTCTGGTACTTAAAACTTTGATGATGATGTGCTTTGGTGTAATTTTCTTATTTCTTGTGCTTGGGGTTCACTGAGTTTCTTGGATCTCACTTGTTTTTCTCTTGCAGAGATCACGGTTCTATACCTCGTGACGTCCAATATTTGAAAACTTTCACCATATTTGTCTCTTTTAAAAATTTCATATGATAAACCCAATCCCTATTATTCCATCTTGGCCAGAGGTAAAAGTTTAATTCCAGGTTTCCCATATATAAATTTTTTGTCCGTACTTGTTTAGCTTTTAAATTCTGACAAAAATGTTTCATCCATATACATGAAGTTACTAGAACTGTTTTATTTATCCCTCCTCTTTTAATATACATCAAGTGCATATACAGAAAAAGGTAACAGGGAAATATTAAGGAATTTAAATAAAGCATGTAGGCAAAACACACTTATGTCTCCTAAAGCTGCTTGATAATGATATATAAGAAAACTTGTTACAAGTCATAATGCTTTCATAATCTGCCAGGAAAAAGACCACAGGCGCACCCCTTATGCTCCAATACAAATGTATTCTCTGAGCCACACTGGGAAAGAATAGTATTTCTGTTTTCTTCCTTGACATGGTTACTAGTATGATTACACTTATTACAAATACCCTTAAAATTTTCCATTGCTTTGGAAAACTATAAAGTTAGTAAGCTAGCTCCATCTCTTTTTTATTTTAGTTTTTTTATTTCAGAAGTCAAAATTGGACAGGAGTACTATATGTAAGAGACACTGTTTAAATCTTTGGGACAAGAGACTACAAGAAGGTGAACAAACCAACAACCTGCCTCATGTTATACGACTAAAACTCCAAATCACTAAGGTAGAGGTACACATCTACCTACTGTCAAAGAGTTATAAATTCTTTTGACAATTATCCTTTCTAAATTTTATGGTAAGGTTAATAATATAAAAATATTAAACACAGCACACAAAGAATTAGAAAAAGGTAATGATATAAACCACAAAAAAAATCTACACTTTGCATTTGGGAGAAAAAAATGGTAATAATACAGTAATATTTAGTATCTTATATGAAATTTTCACTGATTATAAAGTAAATCATGTTGGTTGAAATTTTAAAGTTTAATTTTTGCTTGCTATTAATTCATGAGATAAGTAGCAGGTATGCAGTTCTGGTCAAATCTTTCAAATCCTTAAAAGTTTTTATAGGTAAAGTGAAATTAGCTTTAAAAAAAATACCAGCCAAGAGTACAAATTTGTCAGAAGTACAATACAATAACATAAATGCAATAGATATAAAGTAATCTGCGTAATTCAAAATTCCAAAAATTGTCTTATCAAATGTACACGTAATAAATAGTAGTCATTCTTCATCAAGTTAACAAAATAATTATTAACCAACCTTGTATTTCATTAGTCAATTACTTAGAAAAACCAATTGCTATTTTAAAATTATTTTTTCCATAAAAAATAGAGTGCATATCAAACTCTTTAATCATCAAACATCCAAAAAAATTTGGAAGGCAATTGTCAATCAAAAATATATCTGTTTAAAAAAGGTGACTTTAAAACATCCATAACCTATTTTTTATTTGCACAACTTTCTTATGAAAAAGGGCACTTAGTGTCTACCTAAAGCTTTCAGAAAATAAAGATCCTACTGACATTCCTATTAGGCAGATGATACAAGCAGCTTTTAATATAAAAAATATAAATATTTTTGACAGAGAAAATGAAATAGTGGTCAGTGTAAAATCCCATCACCCTTTAACTTGAAACAAACTTTCCCAGAGGCCATGAAAACAATAGTGATTCCATGTCGTTCTATGTTGCCAGAAACTTTCCAAATTTCAAAACACTAAGGTATTCACTAAAATTTCAAAAGTGGGCCCGTAGTCTCTTGTTTTCTTCTCGTAGTCTTTCAATTTCAGCCACTAAACCTTCATTCACTGAGTATCTTTCCAACAAAGAGTGCATTTCATTCTAGAAAAGGACAGAAGTGCTTTTTAAATTATTGACATTTCAAATTTATGTGGCAAGTTTTACATACCGTCAGCTATCATTTCTCTCATGTTCAATTAACTAGCAAAATGATATTCTTCACACTTAACCACTCTTACTACTTTGTTAGTATACAGACAAGACCACCAGTAAAACTTACATATTTTGAAGGCTTTTATTTGCACATTTGGGAAGCTTTTTGCTTACTTACTGAAAAGAAAAAAGTTGCCTTAACTATCAAAAGTTAAAAGAAATGTGACCAGTTAAAAATTATTTTACTTACTAAATTTCTAAAGATCCCTTTTTCTTTATTGTAGCAACTAGATATAACTAAGTAAAAATTATACCGCCTTTTAATGGTTTTGGAGATCCACAACCCTCTACTCATTTAAACTAAAATTTGTCATACGTACCAACTGCATATGAAACTGCTTAATCATCTCCACTTGCAAGTTCACAATATCCCTATGACACGCTTCCCTAGGGAAGAATATAAAATACTTGTTAGAATTGTAACGGTTTTACCAATTCTACATCATTCAAGAAAATGGTTAAGCATTCTCATTTTTAAAATAATCAGATGTCAACAATTATCATTACAATAATAAAAATACCAACATATGTAGCATTTATTTACACTGACAGCTAGGCAGTGTTTCTCATACTTTAAATGTAAGAACTTATTTAATCTTTATAATAGGTGCAATTATTACCTCCATTCTGCTAATAAAGTAACTGAGCCACAGAGCAGTTATAACTTATCCAAGGTCATAAAGCCTGTAAATAGCAGAGCTAGGACATAAGCCCAGGCTATCCAGCTCCACTAGACTACACTACATTCCTTAATATAGAAATTATCATTAAGGATAGACGCAGGTTAACACTGCAATGAAATACAGACAATTTACTAGGTTATAACGTTTTAACTACTATTGATGTTTGAGCTATTAAAAAAATACCTTCAGTCAAATGGAAAGGGATTATTTGGGTGGTTAAAACATACATATTCAATAAAATGCAATTAATTCATGTGAAAATTATGAAGTGTAATAATAAAAGAAATAGTCACCCACCATACAAATTATAAGCTAGAACATTACCAAAATCACAGAAGCTTCCTGTGTGCTTCTCTGATTCCCTCACTTAGCTTTTGGGAGAAGCCTGAGAATGACGACACTACTACTCTGATGAATTTTGCTTAAGCAAAGAAATGCTTTAAAACATAAATTGTGTAACACAGAATCTTTCTCCATACATTTTTAATTTGCTTGCTTTTGAGCATTACAGAAAGGGCACTATATTCTATGTAGTCTTTGAGTGGTGTACCTTTAGAAAATAATGCAATACCACACTTTCAAAATTCATGTTCTATATATCTATAATTCGCTAATTTGTACTGACATATTCATTCTCCTGTCAATTGATATTTGGATTGTTTTCAAGTCTTTATTATTACAGGTGTTACAAATGATCATTTACATATCTCCCAAAGCACATGTGCCAATTTCTGTAGATGATATAGACGACTGATACATAGACAGACAGATGGCAGGCATGATCCAGATGTACATTTGCTCAGTTTCATGAAACAATGCAAACTGATTTTCTGAAGTGGCAGGACCAATGGACATGCTCATCACTACAATGGAGTTCCTCTTGCTCTACATTTTCACCAACTGGTGGTGTCTGATTTTTTTACATTTCTCCATCTAACAAGTGTGAAATGGTTATCACAATGCATTTTTAGTTCTCTGATTAATTACAGGACTGAGCATCTTTCCTAGGTTCATATAGGATTTCTCTTCTGTGAAACAGTGATCCATGTCTTTTAGTGATTTCTCTATTGAATGTCTTTTTTCTTATTAATAAGAGTTCTTTTCATAATATGATCATCTGTTGGGTATACTGAGTACTGCAGATATTTTTTTGCCTTTTCACTCTGAAATGGGGTTTTGGGATAAGCAGTTCAAATTTACTAAACTAATACTACAGTCAAGTTTACCAATCTATTTATATAGGTAGTATATCTTCCTAAAACTTTTCTATCCTGAAGTCATAAATAAATTCTCTTACAGTACCTAAAATTTTACCCATAACATTTAAACTCTTATTCTATGTGGAACTGATTTTTAACAACATGAAAGAGGGATCCATACTTATAACCACATGTCACGACACAACCCATTAACTGTTCCATGTTCTGCACACGGACCTGCCATGTGTCTTCTGTCATAGATCACATGTCCATACATGTTTAGGTTTCTTTCTGCCCTGATTCATTCACCAATCTGTCACCCTGTGCTAATGACACACTATTTTAATTATAGCTTAATATTTAAGCTTATTCAACTGATAATCAAGTTCCCTTCAACTTTCTCTAGCATGCCTTGCTTATTCCCAGATCTTTTCTTCTTTCATATATATATTTTGGAATTATCCAAACATCATCTTCAAAAAAACCCAGTTGGGGCTTGATTGGAATTGCATTCAATCTATAGATCAGTTTAGAATAACTGACATCTTCATAATATCTTTCCACTTAGTTAGTTGTTAATGCTTTCTAATACATTTTTAAGTTTTTCTATAAAGATATTTACCATTTTTGGTTAAATTTATTCCTAATTACCTTACTTTTTCTGTTGCCAACAGATGGGCATGAAACATATTTTCTCCTCTACATTCAGATTTGGCAAAAGCTATATTAAAAACAAATCAAAGGAATCAGAGAATCACCAAGATAGTAAGAACTTCTTGTCCTGCAGAGAAGAGAAGTCTGCCAGGCAAGCCCCACATCTCCCTCTGCTTCCCCCCCCTCCCCCGCCCCGAGGGAATGTGCTGATTCAACAGTGTGGAGCAAAGTGGCTGAGCTGAAGCAGCGGCCTGAGAGCATCTAGGTGACAGGCATGCGAGTTTGGGACTGCTAGAGCAGCCAAGGTTGCCATGTCCCAGATTCTGGAAAGGTGGAGCCTGAAGAAAAGTACACCCAGAATGGTACAATTTCCCCTGGAGACATCTGCTGATTCTTGAGCAGTGCCTATACCGGGATAGATGACGGGAAACCAAACAGAAAACGGCAGATCCATCCAAACAGCAGAGAAAGTATTTTGGCAGCCTTGTGGTGCTGGGGAAATGAAGGTTAAACTTCAGGACCCACAAAGATAACAAGGCCTGAGGAATGCTCCAGACATTTAGTTGACATCCTCAAAGGGAAGAGACTAAACATTAGAAGTAAAGGCAAACCAGAGATAAACTAGTGCTAAGAAAACCTGAAATCTGCCAAGTACGGATCAATGATCTGCCTGCCAGAAGAAACTTAAATCTTGAGAAACAATAGAAATAGACCCACAGACTTGCACTTAGGATGTTATCTCCTCAACCCTAATAAATAAGAACAAGCCAGATAATCCATAAAAATCATGCTTGTATGATTCAACCAGAGAGCTGAAGAGTGCAAAGAAAGCAAAGTGAACTAAAATCCAGAAAATGAGGATCCACTTCTACATGAAGAGACCCATGATCGTTTTCACCCTCAACGGAGCAATGGCGGGGAGAAAACCACCATTGACAGGGTAAGGAGAACTGGCTGAATTTCTTAAGAGATTTGCAAAGGCAACTGAAGACTGGCACAGAGACAGTACAGAATGCCCTGGAGTCCCAGCCACAAACGATGCCTGCGCTCACTAACCCAGTTTTCCCTACAGGCCTTCACTGAGTGCTTACGTGAAAAATCAGTGGCAGGGCAGGAGGGCTGAGAGAGACCCCCTAAGAAACAGATACACAAAGGCTGGTGAAGAATTGGAGTAGGGGAGAAGGAGAGCAACCCCTCTGAGAAGGCAGCCACACTCCAGAGCTGCAGGAGCACTGCTGACAGAGCCCCTCACCCGCTCCTGCTCCTGCGTTTGCCACTGTGAGGGGAAGCTATTCAACAGCTACTGGGCAGAGCAGGCGCACTTACGGAAGTCCTCTGAGCCCTCCTGGGTCCACAGTGAGTGCCAGGAGGCTGCGACCGGTTGATGGAGGGCCAGAAGAGCTGACAGAGGCCCCTGCCCGCCCCTGCTCCCCAGGCACAGACAAGCAAGCATGCTGAGAGCTGCAGGCAGGGCAGGGCTACCCCTCTCTACATGCCCCAGCAGAACTGCTCGCTTTCTGTGTTCCCAGCATTGCTGCATTCACATATTCTGGTCAGCTGTATCCAGACAATTCTACGATTTGGACATATATATGCATTCCTGAAAAACCTCACATTCTTTACAACCAGGAACACAGGGCTCAATTTTTAAAATGTGATACACTACAACAGAATATTATTCAGCCTTAAGAAAGAAGGAAATCTTGGATTATTAGACAATGTGATAAATCTGAATGATACAATGCTAAGTGAAATAAACCAGTCCAAGAAGGACAGATATGGCAGTGATTCCATATGAGATAACTAAAATAGTCAGACTCATGGAAACAAAGAATGGAATTGTGATTGCCAGGGGCTGAGGAGGAGAAACAGAGAGCTGGTATTTGACAATCATAAAATTTCAGTTATGCAAAATGAGTAAGTTCAAGAGATCCGCTCTATAACATTGTGCCTATAATTACCAATATTCACACTCTATTAAAACGATAGATCTCATGTTAAGTGTTCTTATCATAATAGGAAAAGAGGGAGGGAGGAAATACCAGGACTCAGGGGAAGAGGACTGGAGCAGACACTCAAACCATATGCAACTTTATAACCAATTAAAAACAATTAGCCCTGGCTGGGGTAGCTCAGTGGATTGAGTGCGGGCTGCGAACCAAAGGGTCGCCAGTTCGATTACCAGTCAGGGCACATGCCTGGGTCGCAGGCCTGGACCCAAGTGGGTGCCACGTAAGAGGCAACCACACACTGATGTTACAGTCTCTCTTTCTCCCTCCCTTCTCCCCTCTAAAAATAAATAAGATCTTTTAAAAAAATTAAATCCTAATAAAATTACTAGCATAGTTTAAAAAAAATGAACAATAAAGATTTTACTTTAAAAAGGTGATTGTCACTTGATAAAAGAGGAAAAAAGACAGAAGGATTGAGCTCTCCAGCACGGAGGCAATAATAAATGCCCTGAATGGGGGAGCAATGACGTAAGGCCATCCTCACACAGAACATGGGGCCAAACCAGGTTAAGAGAAAGGGAACAGAAAGATGAACACTGACAGGTGGTTTCCTGCCTTCAGCAGTGTTCATATCCTTTGCTCTGGCTGCTATTACATGAACCAACAAAATCTGCCCATCATATTGTCATCACTGTCCTATGTACCAATCACAAATGAATCAACACACATTGAAGAAACACACACCACAGCAGGACACACTGTCCTGACCCCAATTAAACTATACAGACTTCATGGGTAAACCATTCCCTTTTGTATCCTTAGTATCTGCTACATACACCAGACACAATGTAAATGTCAAAATGCCAATTGTTCTTTAAAAATGTATATGTTAACATTTAAAATTATTTTTCAAAATACTTTTAACATTAAAAAGAAACATGCAGCAACAAAAACTGTACCCCTTCTCCAACATTCTTGCTCACAAAAACCCAAATCTGAGCTAGAATACTAACTGTAAGTCAGACAATAAAAACATAGAAGACTCTAATAACTGAAAAAGCTTCCAAAATATAGTGAGATGATAGGTTCTAGAATGCATTCTAACAACGTTCAAAATTCAAAGGACGAGAAGACATGAATAAATCCATGTAAACATTTTTTAATTAAGCATTACATTTTAATGCAATTGGAAATTGCATTAAATTCTACTGGAAAAATTCTACTGGATTCTATTGGAAATTGCATTAAATTCTATGGAAAAAAATTCAGAATTCTCTCAGAAAACAGCTTCTCTACTACAGTATTCAACATAGCATACTGGGCAGGTCATCTATAAACACTGTATGTAAGAATCCTATTTGAGCTTACCAGAATCTGTCCACATTTTGATGATAAAAATAAAAACACCCACAATAGCAGCCTGCCTGCTAGACTGCCCTGCCAAATCATCTAATGATTACCTTAGGTAAATGTGCCTTTCCCTGGCTGATAGTCAATATCAATACATCAAGATCAATAAAACTCATCATGTTTCCTAGGGTTTTATGGACACCAGAGCCTGGGTGCAAGTAGAAACCACCAGCATTATGTCTACTTTCAGTTTTAATCTAATAAGAAACAAGCCAGTCACATCCCAGATAGAAAGAGTAATCTCTCAATTACCACCTGAAGTCATCCAGCGTTTCCTGTATCATGTTCTGAATAAAATGGATTTGAATGGATGTCAATGGTACATTTGGCCGATTATTTCCAATTGTATCAGCTATTTTTTCTGACAGTGAACTGGCAACTCCAGCAGTGACAGAGGACGCTAACTTTGGATCTAAAATGAAAAACGGAAGAAAATACTAAGGGTCAATTTAGACTAACAGACATTAAACATTTCTAAATAAGATCTGGCGTGAGAAAACTTGCAACACTGGTAAACTGGTAAAGAACAGTGTTCCTGTGACACTTAGAAAAATTCACTGTTTGAAATACAAATCTTACAAACTTTCTATGACATTATTTCTAATAGTCATTTATCTCTCCGTATAAACTGCCAACTGTCTAATGTTGTAACAACATATGACAGAGGGACTGATCTTGAAGAATCTCTGAATTATTTCCTCTTATAAAAGATGAATGTGACAAGCTGCAGCAGAAACTAGATAAACCAAGACTATTAAAAACAAACAGGAGGAACACAGGAGGAAAGCAGGGCTGTAGGCAAAGCCCTAGAGTTTAAGCTAATGCAATCCATCCACAGAAACCCTAAGGTAAAATATAGATATCTATATAAAAGAGTTGCTTCCATACAAAGAGTTGGTTTGCATGGATAACTCTTATAGATTAACTCAACATCCCTTAAATGTACTCAGGAACACTACAAACAGGACTTTAGTATGGGGAAATATACACTAATATAAAATAATAGTGAATGTCAACTGTAACTGACAAATTAAAAATAACATAAAAAAACAAATACAGTTGCGAATAATATCTTTGTAAATAAATCTTCATTTTAATTTAAAAAGACAATTTTAAGTAGTTAACGATCCATTTTCCAAGGGTCCTACACTATATTCCTATCTGTATCATACTAGATCAAGACACTTATACAGTAGATTAAAAAATGAAATTAACACCGAGTGTTAAGTAAATGTGGTTATATTTAACCACTCATATACATTTTATTATCTTCTAGCATGAAAAGCACACTAGAAAGATATCATAAATTTTAAACTCCTTAAACATTTAAAATTTTTAGTCTGTGGTCAATCCATTTCTTTATCCTTTCAAGTTAAATAGTGGGAGTATTTAACTTAACACTTTCAAACATTAGGAATCTTTATGTACTTACTTGAAGTTGAAGATCCATTGATTGTGGGTTCATATAGTAACTGTGCTTCATTTTCTTTTTCTGGCTTTTCCAATTTCTCAGGACTTTTTGTTTGGTTAGGTGATGGAGAGGTATTTAGATTTCCAGTTTCAGCACCAGGGATCATCTTCACAAACTTCACATTTAAAATAAACAATTAATATATACATTCTAGTTTTACCCATATAATCCACATGATTTGTACCAACTTTCTCTTTTTATCCAATAGGCAGGGTCAGGTAAAGGAAGAAAAAGAAAGAGATAGAGAAAGCAAAAAAAAAAAAAAAAAAAAAAAAAAAAAAAAAAAAAAAAAAAAAAAAAAAAAAAAAAAAAAAAAAATGCTAGGACTAGTGGAGAAATAAATCAAATTTACTAATCAAAAACAATGTCAATGATAACATGAGAAAGAAGAGTTCAGTGACAAGGTAAGCATCTGGCTGTTGAGTACCATTTAAAATCATTACCACAGGCAAAAAAAAATCCCCAAATTCTTATGTGATATAACTAGTCAGAAATATTTGAAAAGTAAGTCAAAAGATATTTTTTAACTTCTTGAATTATGGTATCTTTTCAATATCATCCCAAAGATTCAATTTGCTCTAAGACTTGGGGTAAATGACTTAACCACCAATTCAGTGCTTTCTGCTGCAATGGAAGTAACTTCTAAAAAATTCGGGTATAAAAATGTTCTTGCACAGACAGCTAAACCAAGATTTCTGTCTCATAAAACAATAGTATAAGTTTAAGTTTACATCTGCTGTTACCTTCATCATAGCCAGAGACATTTCAAAAATATCCTTTAATTTCTAACCTGTGACATCAAGTTTGAAGGGTATTTTCCTAGCTAGTCAGTGCACAGCACTGCCCACAGTCAGGACACGTGCGTGGCACCTGTCTGCTTCCTAGCGATGACCTTCACCAACGCCTGCTAGCGACAACACGCAGTGAGGTCAGTCTCATTCTCAGAGAGATACCTGTTTGAAGGGGTCTTTGGGTTCCTGTTTTCCCACATACGTTTTCTTAGGCTCAGATGTCAGATCATGATGCTCATTTTCCTCTTTCCCTGGAGAGCCCATGAAGACATTAAGAGGGCTAGAATGCAACACTGAAGTGCCCGAAGCTCCTGGATTTTTTCTTGGAGGAAACATGGAGTTCAATTGTGTTAAAAAATCAAGGCCTGGAAAAGAGGAGGAAAAAAACTGCATTTGCCTATGATGTTCTCCAATTTTTGATATTTAATAAAAGCAATTAACACGACAGATAGGTTAATAGGGTAGAAAGACAAGGGATTTAGATTCCGAAGTCAGGTTCGTTTGTCAGCTCTGGCCCTTATTTGAGTGTATTCTTGGGCAAAAATTGTAAAACTCTCTGTTTCCTGATCTGTAAATGTGAATAATGATATTTTAAGCACTTCCCTGAGTGGTAAGGCTTAAAAGAGACAGTATATGTACACTTACTTTGAAAACTGCAAAACACAATGAAAGTTTTAGTTAGTAGTAGTGTTTGAGAACTGGAAATTGTTTATTTGGTTCATACCTGTGAGAGCTCCATATGTATTGCACATATCTTGCATATATAATACATGCACATATAGTATATCTCACATATATAATGTATGCATATGTATTGCATATCTTACACGTATAATGCATGCATGTATATTACACATCTATACAGAACACATGGGATATATGTATCACATATATAAAACACGTGAGATATATTCCATATCTATACAAAAATCATGCGATATATATCTATTACACATCTATATAAAATACGTGAGAGGTAAATATGCATTTCACATATATCTTGGCAGGCAGCCTCTAAGAAGGTTCCTAATGACCCCTGACATCTGGCATGTATCCATGCCCTCCTGTAACCCTCCCACTATGAATGAGGGTTGGACCTAGTAACCTGCTTCTAGCAAAGAGAATACAGCAAAGTGGATGTCACTTTGAAGGTTAGGTTACACACACACTGTGGCCTCCACCCTGAGTGCCTGCAGCCAAAGGAATGAGCTTGGAAGCAGACCTCAGCCCAGTTCAGCCCCGAGGACTGAAGGCCTGCGGACGCCCCAATTAGAGCACCGAGAGACCGAAAGCCAAAGGCACTCAGCTAAGCCTTGCTCAGACCCTTAACCCACAATTACGATCATAAATGCTCTTTTAAAATTCAAAATGTTGGGGTGACTTGTTACACAGCCATAGATAACACAATTCACTTACAGTGTTCATAAAAATACCTCAACAGTTCTTACCATCTCCTTTTCCCACAGACTCATCGCCTCCCTTGTTCACCACAGCATCTATAAACAAAATTAGAAAACCAAATTTAAAAGATAGTGAAAAAGACACCATAGCAGTTCAGACTTCCTATTCATTCCTGAAAGAGTTCAGACACTAATGATTTTATGAAGAAAAATTTGAATAAAGTTAAAAGCTAGCACTCACATAAACTTCCCTTTTCATCTTTTAGCTTCATGCATAGAAGTAAATAAGATAATTCTACACAATAGTCATTTAATGAGACACCAAAGTACACTAGAAAAAACACCAGTTATGTCCAAAGATCTGCATTCAGTTCCGCCTATACCACTTCACAGCTTTGTGGCCTTGGACAAACCTTCACGATTGAGTTTCAGTTTCTGCATCTACATAAGGGGAACAATGCCCTGACTGTCTCGCAAGATTGTTTAGAGAATCAACTGAAATATGTAGAAATATTTTGCAAGCAATACAATACTATAAAAAAGTAAGGTTTTATTTAATATTTTATTTATTAATATTGAAATTTGAATGGCAGAAATTTCAATACTGTAATATTACAAATTTACCAATTAACAACCCCAAATTGCTTGATGAATAGAAAAATGGTCAAATTCACCAGAAATTCAATTGGCCAATAAAATGATTGTCATACATAATTATCATATTAGTGGATTATCATCCATCTATCCTACCCATCCAACCATGTACCTGCATGTGTGTATATATACCTAGTAATTGCACAAAACACACACACTTTTAGAAGTTTAGTAGTTCTCCCGTTCTCCCCTGACAAAAGCAGAAGTACTCTAATTTAAAAGATGAAGAAACTGAGGCAAAAGATTAAGCCTTTTACTAGTAGAGCTCCACCCTTGAGATTAAAACATAAATCTCCTGACAATGAAACCAGTTTTCTTGTCATTAATAACATAAAACTCTAAGAAATGAAGAGTATATGGCTCCTATTCTAATCATATTTTTTAAAAGTAGCTAAAGTAATTAAAGAGGAATTCCTACCCTTTACTCATTTCTCTGGAACACCATGAAAGAGGATTTTATTTATAACTCAAACCCCCCCAAAAGCCCTGTCCTATATTCTTCAATTCCAGAGTTAACTAGCAGGGCTTCTCATGAACTTCAGAACCTGCTCTCTGCCCTAACCCAAGCCACGTTCCCTTCCTTCATCTGCATCCTCTTTACTCTTTATGCAGTCTGACCTCTCTGTCCCGAAAGAAAGGGATCCTTCCCTCTTTCATTAAGTGGAAAGAAGATAAAGGAATCTGACCTGCAACTGAAAAATATTGCAAGCAGAAGACAATAACTCTATACAATTGTATTTGTATCGATTCTTTCTGATTATGAAATTGCAGAAAATTTGGAAAATAGACAATTTTGAAATAAAAAAATTATATAAGATCATAAGCACATGTAACAATTTAAACATCCTGCTACTGTTGACATTTAACTTTATTCCAGTTTTTAACTATTATATATAAACAATAAACATGCAAATCTTTGTGGGTAAATTTTCTTAGGTTAACTTAGAGAAATGGAATTAACAGGCAAAAATTTAAGCCTGCCAAATTGTCCTCTAGAAAAAGACCCATATTATTGATATCACTATTAGCAGTAAAGCTATCCTATTTAGGATGAACATCAGTACCAAAAAAAAAACCACACCCAAAGAATGTGATTAGTTCATACAGTGTGAACAACAATGATAAATAATGTTTCCATTCATCAAGCTGGCAAAGTTTTTTGCTGTTTGTTTTCTTCTTCTTCTCAGTGTGTGTGGGGGGGGAGGGGGGAGGGAGAGAGAGAGAGAGTTTCTTTTATACATAGTGTGAAACAGGGATGTCAAACTCATTTTCACCGGAGGCCACATCAGCCTTGTGGTTGCCTTCAAAGGGCCAAGTTAATTTCAACTCCTTAACAGTTAAGGAGTAGTTACATTTATACAGTCTAAAATTATTTCAACCCTTTGAAGGCAACCACGAGGCTGATGTGGCCCTCGGTGAAAATCAGTTTGACACCCCTGGTATAAAACATGAGGCAAAGTATCACCCAGCCATATTTCTCCATGAAAACATTTAATAAATACCAAGTAACTACTAATAATCACAGAAGAAATTTTTTTTAATTAGAAAGATATCTTTTATCTATCAATATTCCAGATTTTACAGATTTACTTAGAAGTAAATACAAGATTGCTTATCAAAGCCAAACTTCCTTTAAGAAATTTCTGTGCAAATTAAAATGTTAACTTGGAAGCTTTTTGCAAACTTCCCATGTGAAAATTACCCCAGCATATATTCTGGAATGATAACATTTAAAATATCAGGGATTGAGAAAATTAGCAAACTATCATGACCACAGTTAAACTATGGCTATTACCAACATCTTTCAGCCAGAATAAAAATGTAGCAACTACCAGCGAGAGAACGTGATCCTCTGATCTGAAGAGACTTACCGTCTCTGATAGGTGAGAACATGTCACCTAAACTACTTGTTCTACTATCATCAAAACTGGAGAAATCTTGACTTTTTCCACTGTCTGTGTTGATGCTTCGAGGCAAACCTTATAGGAATTAGAAATAAAAATGTCTTATTATATCTAAATAAATTTATCAGCAGAAACTAGGTTTCAAAAATATAAAACTGAAAGCAACAAATGAACAAACAAACAAAAACTCACAGACACAGACGACAGTACAGCGGTTACCAGAGGGAAGGGGCTGGAGGAGGGGGCAGGGCAGTAAAGGCTGAAGCCGTTCAAACACACGGTGACGAAAGAAGATACTACTCTGTGTGGTAAGCACACAATGCAACACACAGATGAAGCATCGCAATCTTGTACACTTGAAACCTATATAATTTCACTAAGCAATGTCAGCCCAGCAAATTTAATTTAAAAAATAATTTAAAAAGAATAAATATATGATTTTGTCAATAAACAGATACAAATGTATTATCATATTACTGGTAATATTACAACTGTGAGTATCAGGGGAAAAAGCAGAATTTAATAACAGCTCAGGTAACCATCATTTTCATGGGACAAAGTGCTATCCCAAAAATCAAATAACTTATTTACTGATACAACACCACCTTATTTTAGCCATTTTGGTTGAAATTTTTCTAAAATAATGTAAATACTTTGCTTTCATCTTCAACAAAACATTCTGAACATGGATTTGTTACTGACTGACTCAGTCGTAAGATCATCTGCAAAAGGTGATCATAAAAGAGTCGGTCAGGCACACGTGGCGCGATGCCCAACAGAGCGGGGCCCGAGTTGTGTTAGACCTTCCCAACGTGCAGTGCCTAGGTCCTTCTCCCTCTTCTGTCCTGTCTTCACCAACAGCGGGAGCTGTTAGCACTGCTCTCGGCATTTTCAACCTCAAGCAACTTCACTAAGCTCACAATAGTTTACTAAGAGGAAAGAAACCAGAATACCAAATTCAGAGAGAATAGTACAGCGGGCACCAATAAAGAGGCAGGCTGTTTCCTACTGAAAATAAACACTCGCAGCAAGTCTGCAGAGGCTGTTTTCAGTAACTAAATCAGACCCCTTCAGTGGAAGCAGCATGAACTTTCCCCCCAGATTCTGGATTTATCTTACAAGTAGCTTAAAATAGTAATAGTAATGACGATGATCGTGGTGACAATATTACTAGTCACACCATAACTACTGAGCACCCACCATGCACCAGGCGCTCTTGGGACATTTTCTCTGATTTCACAATAACCCTACAAGTTAAGTATTACCTGTGAAAGAGAAAAAAGAGACTCAGGAATGGCTATGAAAACTGCCCAAAGTCATCCGGGTAAGTGATAGACCTGAGACTGAAACCTAACATACTCTCGGTGTTGCAGAGGGGGAAATTGTATGTATGTGTGTGTGTGTGTGTGTGTGTGTGTATCCAGGAGAGAGAAAATTTGGAAGCAAATATGGCAAATTTACAAAATGGTCAATCTTCTAGACAGTGGAGGTCAGGAGTTCGTTGTAATAGTATTGAAACTTTTCTGTAATCTTGCAATTATTTCAAAATAAAATAAACAAAATTTCTAAATACAGGTGCAGAGCAAACTTTCATTTTACCAGAAACTTTGCTAATCGGCCGAGTGTTGTTGATCAGTGACCCTGTAGGCCCAGGTCTTTCATTTCCTAATTAATGCTGTCGTCGTTACACATGAGCCTCCTCATTAAAAACTAAATGAATAAATAGGCTTCGGAAAATTTACAGGAAATGAGAAAATCTTTATTTTGTTTAACTTTTTTTAAATTATGTGTAAAATTAATAATAAAATGGCAATTTTCATATAGTTAATTCAACAGTTTTGGCAAACATTACTTAAAGTTATTTTCAAAAAGAATTTCTTCTCTTAAACAGACAGCAATAAATAGCATTTATTTCTAGGAGTTTTTAAATAAAGTCCTAATTATTTTTCTACATAATATATAATAATTTTTATGTAAGTATGATGTAGTTATTCACAGAAAATTTTACTTACTACCTTAAAAAAAGTATTCCACACTATGAACGCTAACAAATCAAAGTTTTGCTAATACTTGGAAATAGTAAACTCAGATTGAAAAGGCACCAAAAAATATATTTGTCCAAGTCAAGTACTTGTCCTAAAAAATTAAAAGACATGGATGCATACATCCATTTCTAATGAGAGTATTTTGAAAACATATTGGCATATATACCATATAGACTTTTAAAATTATCTGCTGCAAGTGGCCAGTTTAGCATACTTCTTAAAATAAAAACCAAAAGGTTTTCAGGAACTCAGGAAATACGATCTGTATTATGGGCAAAGAATATATTCTACAGTAAGCGTGGGGAAGCTCATCATCATGCTATACCTTCACAATGTCTAAATGAATTCTTCTTCAAGAAATGTTTCATCAATATGATTATAGAGCAGAAAAAATTATTTACAATTGCAAATTTTTCATTTATTTTTATTTAACAAAGTAGTATGCTGCTTAATATGTGCCAGGCACTATTTAATACTTAAACACATTCATGTCATCACTGAGTTATTTTTTATTCTGAATATGACATAAAGGAGCCATTAATAGCTTTAAATAAAAGGTCATAGCATGCCATCATCCAAGTTTCATTCCATACTGGTTAATCTGAAGACACAACAGAAAGTCATCCAGTCTGGGAGTATTAAGAATGAAAAATTTCTGAGTTGACATTATTCCATTTTTTAAGATATTTTTTTAAAACAGAAGTTCAGCTAAATAGACTGTTTTTCATTAATATTTAAAGAAATATACAGCTAAAGTTAAAATTCTCACTTCTTCACCTACATACTCAAGTGAACCAGAGCTCTAGGTTCCTGAAGAATGTGTAACGATACACATCGGGGCTCGGGGGGCGCTCCAAGCACCACAGGTCAGCAGCACTCACCGGCTCTGTCTGGGGCAGCGGCGGCTCCTTTCCCCACAGCAGCTGTCGTGGCCTGCGGCAGGACTGTGGCAATGGAAGCGGCTTCTCTGACACCCCCAGAACTCTGCACCCCACCGCTGGTCGCGCTCACAGGCATGGTCCGCTTGTTCCCAGCTGAGGGCTTATTCGAACAGCCCTTATTTAAACCTGACTAAAATGTAATGGAATATTTAAAAGGTCAGGTTTCTAATGCTCTCTACTCTTATTAATATTTTATCAATTCCCTATTAGATTAAAAATATGTATATATTTTTCCTTACAAATTTTAAGCTTGCTGGTGAATCTGAGTTTCCCTCTGAACACAAAAGCCTTTTAAAATACAAAGAGGGAAATATGAGAATTAAGTGTGAAATTAATAAAATAGTTTTAAAACCACATATCAAATGACTCTGTATTAAAATTATATTAAATGCTTTTATATAAAAATTATTATGAAGCAAAACTGCACTGTGTTTGATTGACAACATAAAATTTCCATATTCTGAGCTACATTTATTCAGTAAAATCAAAAATTCGAAAAGAAAATATTTTACCTTAGAAAGAGCAGTGGAGTACTGAAATATTATACACTGCACAGATGTCTTGTGAGCACTGATGGTTTTAACCGGTGATTTCAACATCCTTAAATCATACTGATATATCTTCCCCCGGGAGGATCCAACAGCCAAAGTGGCTCCATCAGGCATGAAATCCACTGCAGTCAGAGGAGCGTCAGCTACTAGGGTTTTCACGAGCCTTTGGAAAGGAGAACAAGTTTATGAGCATGCACAGGTATACAAGCTTATGCGACACACGAATAGAATAACTGCAGGCCAAAACCAAACTTACTTTGAATTTGGCAAACAGCATATACATCCCAAATATCTACTTAAAGCAGAAATTGAGAATTACAGACTTTGAGACGTTTCCAGTGCAATGGCATTTGAAGGAACTGAACACTCAATCCTACTTTTCTATTCCCTCCTATCAGGTACACTCTACATCTTCTGGAAGCGGTGCCTATTTCTTTGAGGAATTATCGCAATGAGTGTGGCAGAATTCCTGGGTGCTGCTCAACAAAGAAAGGACTCTAGCCACAGAATTAAAAAGGCTCTCGGGATCCCCTTTCCATTTATTGACCTGCTTAAGCCTCAGAAGGACCATGTATGACGTTCCACAGGGGAGCAGCTGGCACTCTGCTCTTAGCTGTGCATCTCTTGACCAAAAAGCTAACAGAACCCATGTGGCGTGATCCTTAGGAAGCTAATATCGAAATATGAATACTGATCTGCCAAAGCTGAGCTCTTTGTTGGAGTGTCTGGTATAAGAAAGAAATGGTTTACCAACTCAAGTCTCTTAGTTCAAAAAAAGTAAAAAAAGAAAAAAGAACGTGACATAAGTAACAGTAAACTTTAATAAGGGCTACAGGATTGTTAGATATTGTTTGGTATCTCAAATACACCTGCAGCATTCCTACAGCTTTTTTTTTTTTTTTTTTTTTAAGCTAACCAAGCATCCTTGTAACTCAAAGGACAAGAAGGCACAGTAGACCCAGATACTTGGATTATGGGCCCTGTAGGTCTAGATCAGTGGTTCTCAACTGGAGGTAGTTAAGATGTCACAACAGGGCAAATGCTACAGGCATCTCGTGGGGGTAGAGGCCAGGGATGCCGCTGAACATCCCACGGTGGCCAGGACAGCCCTTCGCAACCAGGAACTATCCATCCCAAAATGATAGTATCAGTAATTTAGACATCTTGCTTTAGATACAGAATTGTAAAGAAAATTAACCATACTGCTTTAAAAATGTGCACATTTAATTGTATTTTGAAAAAGAATATGCATGTGTGCTAAAATAAAAATGTGAAATAATTAACAGGCTACCCTCCTACATTCATGATCCAGAAGCACTCTAAAGACTACTCACGCCTCATCTATTTTTTGGGGCAAGGGAGGAAAAAAAGAAAAACCTACTTCACTAGACATCAAGTACACAAATTTTAGAGCTCCTGAACATTAATCAGAGGTCTATACAAATCACAAATACATCTGCTAATGAGATAATTATTACTAAATTAAGAAATGTCACACTTACTTCTTACTTGAAGTGTCATAGAGAATGATTCTTTTATCCAAGCCTATGGTTACAAATAACAATTCATTGACAGGAGAAAAGCAGATGCCTGAGGCTGGAGCTTTATGTGTACTGTCAAAGTTATGGTAGGGACTCTGATTATTCACATCCCAGAGAGTTACTACTCCATTATCCGAGACACTTCCCAGTAGCGATTTCTTAAATAAGGAGTACTTCAGGTGCCGAATAGGCTATAAAAATAAGAATCAATTTTATGTAATTGTAAGCATTCATAAAAACATTTTATTTAAACTCTATAAATGATGACCAACCACAAACACAACATTCACACCAGATTCAGGACTTCCCTGTTTATAGGGGAACAGGTTTCAGTCATAACACCATAAAATCATTTAGTGGGCTATGTAAGATGACCCTAAGGTACACCGATATTCTAGTTAATCGAATGTCTTGTTATGATTTTACTAAGTTGGAGTAAAGCTACCTCCATCTCCTCTCTTTTTCCAGAGGAAAAATATAATACGAGGAGATTAACGACATCACTTCACTGAGGTTAGAACATCCACCATAAATAAAAGGCCCAGTCACAGCCAAAACACAAATAAGTACAAAAAAGCAATACCTGCATTTTATATACATTTTGTATATTTGAATCTGAGCACCTGCTGTGCTGGCAATCCAACACCTGAAGCATAATAAAAAATTCACTAAACCACACAGGAGGCACTGTCAATACTCCAGAGTGGGGACCATACGCCCATTCTTCAAAAGCATCTGCCCGAGGGCAAGGTGAGCTCTTTGAACCACTTGTCCCTTCGGGCAGTGGGACATTCCCTTTCTAGAGTTTGACCCAGCTGAACCAAAATAAAGAACCAGTTTGAGTAAACAGGTCCTGGATTAACACTAACTGAATTGTATCTACTTTTACTAAAATGTTGCTTTCAAACTTACGCTCATATTTACTGTGCTAAGAATTAAGTATTTTATATTTAAGCTAATTTTTCCCTGTGAAGGAACAGCAACCTAAGTGTAGAAATTAAGTACAAGCCACAAGAGGGGCAAACTGGTTGTAAGACTCCTTCAGAAAGTCCTGAGTCAAGCAGCGAGCAGGTTCTGTAGGCAGGTGTAGGCTTTAGACATCACCCCAGATAAAACCGGCACAGAACAAACGTCAAAACTGGGTTTCTGCTGGCTCTATTTTAATCTTTCACACTCCAAAAGGACCTGAAACCACTGGATTTTAGATATTAAAAGTCATAGTCTACTTACTTCTAAAATGTTTTAAAATAATATATATTATCCCTCCACAACAACAAAAATATTTAGGAAAAACAAAAAACAGAATCTATCTAAGGAAACAAAAAGGAATATTTGTTACCAGACACGTAAGGTAAGATACTGTAATTACTATGCTTACCTACTAAATTTGGCTCATTTTCATATGGCTAAAGTACAAAGAGAAAATGTTGGTATATATTTTCCATCTCTGTTGAGGAAAAGTTTACCCATATGAATGGACGTATCTTTCCTCTGGCCCAAGAAAAAATAAACTACATGGACCTTAGATATGAAATACACAGAGCTCTTACTAAATTACAATGTTTATAGTTATATATCAACCTATCAAACCCAAGGCAAAACAATAAATTTGAATTAAATGTACAGGAAGAACTTAATAAAACCCCAAAACACAAAACTACATCACAATAAATAAATAAATAGACCTCACAGATTCTTTAAGTTCACCGTGTTCAATCTCTTAGCCACAGCAGCAATTTGCTAAAACATCCTTAAAATACGGTCATCCATTATCTGCCTATATATACAAGGGTCAGGGAACTTACTGCTTTTACAAAATAAGGCTTTAGAAATAGTTAAAAACATAGTTCTTGATTAAGTCAAAACCTAAATTCCACATATTGCTTCAAATTTTGTGGGCTTAAATGGCAACCTATCAAGGAAACAAAAAAAAGACTAAGGATAACCATAAATCTTCCCCTCAGATAAACCTGGGTTCACGGGAAGCTCAGCCAACCTCCCTAAGATTTGGATAAATTGCTTCATCTCCAAGCTTCAATGTTTTCATCTACAAAAGATAAAACACTCACTTGCCTATAAAGGTTATTTTGAGGATTAAGTAGCATTTCTGCCCAGACCCAGGTACAGAATACCTATCCCAACAGTTCCCACAGGCTCACGACTCCCATATTCATTGCTGTCCATGTAACCATAAATTCATCTTTCACACATATGTTCTAAGAGACCCTTAGTAACCACACTGATTCCTTTAAATGCCTCCTCTGGATTTCTTTGATCACAGATATTCATTTCTGAACTTTCCACATCAAATAAATCAGCATCTCTTTAGAATATCATTAAAAGAATACTAAATAATCCTAGATAAACAAAGTATTAATCTACTAAATTCTATTCAAAATAAGTATTCATTAATTTTAGTATCAGCAGCACTTATTAAGCCTTTATTTTGTTTCATATGAAAGCTATTTCTAAGAAAAATAGTGCCAAGAAGCTTATGAAAATCCTAATTATTTTAAGCAGCAATGCTATTTTTTCTTACAATACATTATGTAAGAACATGTGTGCTTGCGGAGGACAGCGGTTGTTTCTAAATATAAAACGTACATCACTTACTGTGATTCAGGGTTGGCAAAATTTTTCTTAAAGGGACAGACAGTAAATAGTTCACACTGTTGTACTGCAAAAGCATTTATAAACAATATATAAATGAGTGTGGCTGTGTTTCAATAAAACTTTATTTACAAAAATAAAGCCAGCCAATGAATGGGTCATAGTTTGCTCATCCCTACTATAAATATTTGAAAGAGTAAAACAAAACAAAACAAACAAAAAACCCATCCATAATTCCACAACCTAGAGAAAAACTGTTTAACATTTTAGGGGATATTTTTTAAATCTACATAATCAATAAAACAGATCCATTTTTTAACAGCTTTAAATAAGGCCACAGTTTGAAAAGGCAACACAAGTTAACCTATTTGTGAGCCTAAGCTGCTGAACTTGCCTAATAGCGACTTGCAATTATAATCTAAGAAGTCTGTCAGCCCTGGCAGCTCTGCAGAGGTGGTAAGGCCCCTTCCCCTGCGGACATGCACTATGATCCACGTAAAACTACCAGCTTCAACTCAGCTCAAGCACTTCAAAGTAAGATTCTAAACATACTCAGGCAACCTCATTTCCAACACGAACTTCGGTGAAATGCAGATTCAGTAAGACTTCATTATTTTTCTCATTTTTGCTAAGAAATCAATTTGATAATTTTTAAAGATTTCAAATTGGTTGTTCACATAAACAAAAACAGAAATTTTTTAATTTACTCATTACATGTACCCTACCTACCCTAGTGTTTTTTCAGTAACACACTATCTATGGTAAAACTGAACAACAGAGAAATTGAGTTAACAGTATATTTGAATTATGTCAATTTTTGAATGGACTTGAAATTTTTATGAACATTATTTAAATTTAAGAAATAAATATTTAGCCCTGGCTGGTATGGCTCAGTGACTGAGTGCCAGCCTGCAAATCAAAGGGTCACCGGTTTGATTCCCACTCTAGTGCACATGCCTGGGTTGCAGGCAAGGTCTCCAGTAGGGGGTGTGAGAGAGGCAACCATACACTGATGTTTCTCTCCATCTCTTTCTCCTCTCTCAAAAATTAATTAATACTTTTTAAAAAGAATAAAAAATATTTAATATATTTGAAATCTTAAAACTATTTTTAATGGTCCAGTATTCAGAGTCCCACACATCAACACTAGGGTCAGGTGCATCTTTCCAATCTTTTCTTACACTGGCCATATATAAATACCCATGTGATTTCCTCCATATAAAATATCCCTCTCCCAAAGTTCTGTATTAGCCTATTAGAATCTCTGTAATCTCGAAATGTATTTCGGCATTCACCCATTTGCTGAGGACCTTTTCCACGTGAGGCACAAAGCTGGACAACCACTGAGGACAAAGAAAACAATACTCAACTGGAGATTCCAACTAGAGTGTGGACATACAAGAGTTAACCCTAATACGACTCAGAATCAAGTGACTGGCAAGGAGGCCTGTTTACATTATGGTAAAACTAAAACACACATCAATTAGGCCTTATATACAGCTGAAATCCCCCCTTCTTTAATTCCCCCTATTTTATTCCCAATCAGATAACTTTCTCTCACTGTTCTGAATCACCATAAGATTGTTTTATATCAACATCCATATTCCCATTTATATGCATATCTCTCATATTCCCCAATACATATGACCTTGAGAAAACACACTTTTTCTATACATTTTCAACATCCATTAAATTTTCTTAAACACTAAATATATACTATTCAAATAATGATTTTAAAAACTGCTTTTCAAAAGTGAGGTGCTCTGATCTTTTATCTAATAATAATTATGGCCAGAGTGGTTATAATAAGGAAAGATCGAAAAAGCTGTATCTCGTTGGAAATTTCTGTGGAGAATTTCATGGCAAGTTAGCCAAAAATCAGATTTCTTGAGAAACAAAATGTATTCTTTCAAGAATTTCATAGACTAATTTTTATAAAGAAAAAAAAAATGTGGCTAATTTCCTTTATAAAGTTTCCCCACATACTTCTGTATTAACCTGAAATACATGAATGAGCTTTGATACATTAACTATCATATACGTAAAGAAACAAAAAACAAAACTCCATTTACCCTGTGCCTAAACACGCTCAAGTACCACACGTCCACCAGAGTATTTTTAACGTAAGTATCCATCTTGTTGCTAACACAGTTTGAGCTCTGCAACACTTCTATAAATGTAACTCACAGACAGATTAATATCCATGTTGTGGGCTTAACCTATTAACACTATTTGTATTTTGTTATATATCATTATCATCTAGGAGCATGTTATATTCAATGGCCTAGCTGAGCTCAATCAAGGAAGCATACTCAATCTAGTATGAATTGGCTTGTTATCTGAGCATTTTTAAATACTACCATTAAATAACAGCAAGCTATAAGTTTTTGAAGCAAGCAAAAAATAAATTGAAAATACTCACTTTTAAAACCTTTAAACCCACTGTTTTATGTGAGAGTTCAAAATCTATCTTACCAACTTTATTTTTATTTCTGTCTTTACCCCAGGGTGTGCTCATTGATTTTAGAGAGAAGGGAAGGGAGGAAGAGAGGGAGAGAAACATCGATGTGAGAAACATCAAAACCGGATGCCTGTCACCCGTGCCGACAGGGCCCTAACCCACAACCTAGGTACGTGCCCTGACCCGCAATCGAACTCACCACCTTTCGGTCTATGGGAAGACACTCCAACCAACTGAGCCACACTGACTAGGGCTCAATTTTATTTTGAATAAACCCATACTGTACCTGGTTACTACCATGACCAAACGGAGTACTAGATAAATTAGTGGTTACACTGTGCAAAATAATTTCACTACTGAGAGATCCAGAAGCAATGTAGCAATCATTCCAATTATATGTTACACAAGTTACTTCATCTTTATGATCCTGAAAGAAAAAAAATGAAAGTACAATGCCGTAAAACCTTCAAAAGGCACATTTTCCCCTATTTTTGTAAATTTCATGTTTTATAAATATTATCTACTTATTAATGTAATATTTGCTTTAACATTTTCCTCAAATAACCTATAAATATTACTCATATAAGTAGGAAACTATCTGATCAACCCCAAGTCTTCTTAGGAAACAGAGGTTTATTTTTCATAGCCATAGTAATGAGCAGGACTCTGAAACAAGACACAGAAAGGAAAGGTAATTCTCTAAATGGCGGTGTGTCTACCTTAAAGAACATGCTTCCACTGTCAGGTGACATGTACCGCGAGCTGACTGTGGGAGAGGTCCTCCCCAGGAGAGCAGCACTGTCCACGGAGGAAGACAGGACATTTACATCAACGTGAAAACGGCAGCACAAACAGCTAAGTGCGTGGCAGAGGCAAAATGTCAAGGGGAAAGAGAAGGAGGCATGTGAACTGAGGGGACAGAGGGAGCTTAGTGGAAGTTCAACCTTAAAGAAAGGGTAAGATCTAAATTCGGGAAAGGGGAAAGAAAGCAGAGAGAGAATCATGGATAGGGAGAGCATTTTGATGGTTACCAGATGGGAAGGGGACTTGGGAGAACAGGTGAAGAGGTGAGGGGATTAAGAAGTACAAAAGCTTCTGCACAGCTAAAGAAAACATCAACAAAATGAAGAGGGAACCAACCATATGAGAAAATATATTTGCCAATGATACCTCAGACAAGGGTTTGACCTCCCAAATAGATAAAGAACTGGCATCACTCCATTCCATGAAGACAAACAACCCAATTTAAAAAATGGGCAATGGACCTGAAGAGACCACTTCTCCAAAGAGGACATACAGAGGGTCCAGAGACATATAAAAGGATGCTCAGCATCAGAGGGATGCAAATTAAAACCACAATGAGATACCACTTTACACAGGTCAGAATGGCCATCATAAACAAATCAACAAACAAGTATTAGAGAAGATGTGGAGAAAAGGGGGCCCTAGTACACCGTTGGTGGGAGTGCAGACTGGTGCAGCCACTGTGGAAAACAGTATGGAATTTCCTCAGAAAACTAAAAATGGAACTGCTTTTTGACCCAGCAATTCCACTGCTGGGATTATACCCTCAGAATCCTAAAACATCAATCCAAAAGAACCTATGCACCCCAATGTTCATAGCACCACAATTTATAGTAACCAAGTGCTGGAAGCAACCTAAGTGCCCATCAGTAAATGAGTGGATCAAAAACTATGGTACATTTACACAATGGAATTGTACGCAGCAGAAATAAAGGAGCTCCTACCCTTCGTGACAGCATAGATGGAACTGGAGAGCATTACGCTAAGTGAAATAAGCCAGGTGGTGAAAGAAAAATACCATATGATCTCACCTATAAGTGGAAACTAATCAATAAAACAAACAGGCAAGCAAAGTATAAACAGAAACATTGAAATAAAGAACAAACTAACAGTAACCAGACAGGGGGGCAGGGATAATGAGGGAAATAGGGGAAGCGTCTTCAAGGAACATGTATAAAGGACACATGGACAAAGCCAAAGTGGGTAAGATCACAGGTGGGAGGCCGGAATGTGTGGGGTGAGGGGGAGTGGTGGTGAGGAAATGGAGACAACTGTACTTGAAGAATAAATAAAAAGAAGTACAAATTGGTAGTTACAGAATAGTCATGGGGATGTAAACTACAATATAGGAAATGGAGCAGCCAAAGAACTTATATGCATGACCCATAGACATGAACAAAGGCGGTGGGGTGGGGGGAGCTTGCTGCCTGAGACGAGTAGGGAGTGCTGCGTGGGAGGGTCAAAAGGGGAAATATTAGGACAACTGTAACAGTACAATCAATGAAATATTTTCAAAAAGAAACCAGGCACTGCAAAATGGAAGAGAACAAAAAACAAATATCCCAAAGCCAGAACGAGCAAGTACGTTTGAGAGATGACAGCAGCTGCTTCTGTTTGCCGAGTACCTACTAAGGCTGAGAACTTTATATATTATTATTAATCCTTAAAACAATCTTGGAGACAAGGTCATTTTTCCTATTTCATGGATGAGTTAACTAAATGAGGCACGGAAAAGGTAAGAAACCTGTGTAAGCTCACACAACTACTAAGCGAAAGAGCCGGGATTCAGTTCCAGGACGAACCCCAAAGCTATTTGCCTTCCTCTATATTCGGTTGTCTCCCAAATGCAGAAGGGGGTCCACATAAAGGAAATAAAACAGTCTTAAATAAAATGAGTTCATAAGCACCACGTTTTCCAACATCTGATGAGAGATACCTAGCAGGAACATAGGAAAGTGAACACAAACAGGAGCAGCCAAATAACTAAAGAAAAAGCCGATTCTCCAACCCCAACAACCAGACAGAGACCAGACCACTGTCACCCCCAACCCACGCTTTTTCCAAAGTGCCTTAAAAACAGATCTCTGAAGACAACAGAGCATTCTCCAGAAAATGTGAAGGAAGTGGTTCATTTAAACAAGACTAGAACTAAGGAAAAAAATAAAACATTTTAAACTCCAATATTATGCCTTAGCGACATATATGGAGGAAAAAACAGACAAAAGTAAGTTTTTGGCTAAATAACATTTTTAGTTTCCCTAACAAATTTCACTTCAATTCTGAAGCATCTTATTTTTATCACAAAACATCAACATTAAAAGAAAAGTGTGATAACTAACACATTGTGAGATACCATTTCTGTAAGGATTGAAAAAAAACAAAGCAAAACACCAAGTTCCTTACCTTAAGAGATCGATGAACTCTTTTTGATTTTAAATCCCAAATGTTAACAGTGTTATTCAGGCCTCCGCTTACTAAATACATAGATGTGGAATTTAAACTGACACATGTCTGCTTTTGCTATTAAAGGAAAAAAAAATTAATTTAACAGAGCCCAGAGATGAATTTCAAGTCTTACTCAATACTTACTAAGCGCTTGAATTAAATGCTATAAACGCACCTCTAATCAACTTCCATATGGAGCCAGCAGCCGCTAAGGGTTCAAAAAGGCTTGAAGGACACCAACCAGACCCCCGCTCTCTCCCATCCAACAGGGGTGGCGGAGGAAGCCGAGGGAATATCAGCAAGTCTTGGCCTCCCACATGGCTGACTTGCCCTTAGTATCTCCCCACAATAAAGCTTGCTCTTGCATGTCCACAGGGTAACGACTAACCCACAGCTCAGAAAACACTAAAGGTGGGGGAGACTTTAAAGGATGTGTAAATCCCTCATTTTACAGAAGGGGAAGTTTCATAAAGAGAACAGAATACTCGCCCAAAGTCTCACGACAAATCTCCTAAGAAGCCCTATTCTCAAACATCCAGTCAGGGAGCCTGACTCCACCGTCTTCCCCCGTGTCTGTGAGAACAGACGTATCCATCCAGTCTCTCAAGATGAAATTCCAGAACTGCCTTCGATTCTTCCTTCTCCCTCCCCCAGTCTACCAAAACTTCTCTGAACTCCAACACTGAACTGAATCCCATGTGCCCCCTTTACCTGCCTCTACGGCCGATACCCTAATCCCAACCCTGCAGAGAGCCACAAGAGCAGCCTCCTAGCCAGGTGTCCTGCTCCCACCCCTGCTTCTCTACCTTCTGTTCTCCTTAAGACAGGTGACCTTGACAAATTAGATCTGACCATGTCCCTCCCGTTGAAAAATCTTCAACAGCTCCTAGTCAACCCCAGAATAAATTCCAGACTCATTAACCTGATCATCAAATATCAAAGCCTTATGCATCTGGGCCCCTCCCAACCCCCCTCCTCACCACGAATGCTCCAGCCACAGTGACCTTCCTGCACCCCTTAAACCTAACAACTCTACACTCGCCCTCTGGCTTCTACAACAGCTGCTCTTGCCTAGAAACCTATATTCCCTGAACCTTGGCTGAAGGGCTTCTTCTGGTCATCGACAACACCTTAAATGCCACCTCTTCAGGGGGCCTCCCTTGGCCATCCAATGTAACTTGCTATCCCAATACCTTATTCTAATGTTCTACATAACAACTTACCACTATCTGGTAAGTTTACGAGTTTACTGTCTGTCTTCCACCTGAATGTCACTCTCACTCGAGCAAAAGACCATAAGCATGCTCAATAAAATACTTACAAAATGAACAGCTAAAAACACAGAGGCTACCAAGTTTTTCTCACAATAGTTAACTGAGCATCACTGCCTGGTGGTGCCCATCTGCTAGAACACAATCTTGCAAGTTTTCCCTTTTTAACCTTCAGGTGCACTGTATAGTTACATCAATGTTCTTAGGCCAGTTGGAAAAGGGGACATATTTGTAACTTACTTAAAAGTTAAAAGACAAGCTATGTAGGCTTAGGCAAGTCATCTCGCCTTTCCGAGCCTGCATTTGATCATCTGAGACACGAGAGACGGGGACTAGATCACTGTGCCTAGCTTGGGAGCGCACGCATCTCAAAAACAGCCTCTACTGTACTTAAGACAGCACTGGACTCCTACAAGGGTGCTGATGGCCGCCCACCCTCAAGGTTTCTCACAGCACTTGAATTTTGATCAAGGATCAAAATTACTAACGCTATAAAAACATAAAGAACACATCACATCAATGTTTCAGTACAGCAGGTGTAATTCTTTTGCAGGCACCATACTAGGAACTGACTTTGGTCTAAACATACTAAGTCAGAATCAGATTATCACTGCAAAGCGGGACAGTTTGCTAAGAACTATAAAATTAACCTGTATGGAAAACAGACAAAAATGATGTCCATCAAAGATCCATATAGTGGGATTCTAACTGTCAAAAACAAGTCAGAGTATTCTTAAGGGCTGAGAACAAAAGCTATATTTATAGCTGGTTTACCCTGCTGATTGACTTTTTTATGTTAATACATTTTTAATGTAGCTAACAAACTTCATAGAAATCCAGTGGTTATGACAGGAATCCTGTACCCCCAGACACAAGCAATGGGTACAGTCTTGTACCCATTTAAAATCTAAAAATAACAGCTGGTCAAATTTCTAGGTTATATAGTAGCCTATCATATTCCTTATAATAGTGTTGATACCAATCTGCCTACCTTAAAGAGATAAAATACAAAATCAAACAAAAAATATATAAACTTAAAAGTTCTACTCAAAAAAGTTTAAATGAGAATCATATTTTCCCATCTAGAAAAGGTCTAATATAGCAAATAGCACATGAGTGAAAGGACTTAGATCCTACAAAGCAAAGGTTTCAAAACACTTATGCTACACGAAATTACTGATAAAGCCTAATGAACCAATATTTGCAAAAACATTTTTGTAAGTAAATTAAAGCCAATTCAAATTACAACTATAATGCCTTCACTTCATCCCATGTATGGGAAAGAGAACTACAGCAACTGATGTGGACTATTCACAAAATTCTCAGAACCAGGTCACGTTTGTGACTATCATCGGCCATTTTCATACTTCAATAATGAAAACAAAAAGGTACCAAACTGGTTCTAAGGCATGATGCATAAAACAAGCATAATGTATATTGTGGCGGAGGTGGAAATCAAAATTATTCTGATGTTGATATTTAATAAAACAAATGTTTGTCATCCACCTCTGACAAGATTTAAAGAGTCAAAGATGATGACTAAAATGTTCTGCCTGCTCTCAAAGTACGTACATTTTGACTTGGATCAACCAGGAAGGCGCTCTGCCTCAATTTTAGTTAACAGAGCCTCAAACTCCAATTCCACCCTTACTGAGCATTGTCTCTGGCCCAGCCTGCAACATATATGGGCTGCAACTGAAGCCTGGGTCAATCCCACCTGACACCGTTAGGAAATTTTAGAAATCAAAAGTCCTTTTTAAATTAAACGAGTGTATAAGCCACTGTCCCGCTGTGTTCTTTCTACCTGGGCTCCTCCCCTACTCCAGTGACTATGCCTAATGTGTTAGGGTCTGAGAGGAAAATCTGAAACTTAAACAAGAACAAGCTACCAACTACTTGCACCTTTTTTATTTAGATCGTATTTTATTTAAAAAAGAAATAGCTTCCGATAGACTGGAAGTGAGGTAGCCCGCAATATCCTGAATCAGAGGGACTAACTTAAGAAACAAAAGGATAAGAAAACAATATGCAATGAAAGCTCCATTTAAATGCTCTGGGACCAGCCATCTTCCCCCCGCCCCCCACCAGAGAGCCTGGGGTGGGGGGCGGCTCAGGCAGACCCTTCAGTACTAAGTGGACAGAAGCAAAAGCAGAAGGTTCCCATCGGACAGAGAGAGGACTTGAGCTGATAGTCCTCAGCCCAGCATCAGCAAGGGCAGGGCTACATCATCAAGCTTTATGGTCAATTCAACCTCATGACTTCAGTGGGACTTGGTCCTAAAAAAAGGCAGCAATACCAGGGAACCTCCCACAGAGGAAAAATGAAGAAAGCCAAGAGCCTCGCTGACAAAATATGAGTTCTTGAGTGCTCCCCTAGGATCCTCTATTATTTTAATCCAAGATGTTTCAGTACTTATCTCACCTAGAATAAGACGTATGGTACCATCTTCAGCTTCAGCTTAGGTTAAGAATAATGCTTTTAAACACCTTTACATTTAGTTGCAAGCACCACAATAAACAAGTAGTTACCACCCAAGCAGAGCTAAGATTTTAAGTTGTTTTTTTCTTAAATCACTTACCCCTTCACCAAGCTCTAAAAGTGGAACAGGTTTACATTTGCAACTTGAAACAACAATTTTGTCGCCACTGGAAGATGCTGTCACTAGAAAGTTATCTACATGAAGAGTTATGGAACATAAAAGGATCCATGAGCATCTCTAGCACTAGACTATTAACATAAGAATTGTGATGACAAAAGATCTACTTAACCCATTTGAAATACTACTGCATTTTCAAAGTAGGCTGGAAGGTCTAATTTTATCCTTCAAGAACGAAAGCATAATAGAAGTATCATCATCATAATATATTAATCAGTCTTTTCATCAATAAAAACTGCTCAAGATACTTATTTATTAACACAGTACTTGGTACCCATTTAAGCTAGCAAGCAAATATCTACACTAGTCTCCTATTTTTGTGTACTAAAAAAAATAAAATCTGACATTTTCTCAGAACTAGAATTTTTGTTACTGTTTCAATCTTAAATGTATTAAAAATAAAAGTTACAGTAAATAGCAAATATAAATAAATGTGGCTACATGTTAACTACTTACAAGAGTTTTATTTTAAATTATATTTAAATTATTTAGTTTAATATTATTAATATAGCAAAGAAAAAACGAAAGATAATGTGAGAGGGTACATTATTTTAAATTAAATTTAAATTCTTTGAAGTTTAATATTATTAATATAGCAAGGAAAAGAAACAAAAGATAATGTGAGAGGATAAAAAAAATAGAAAATTAATCTCCCTGGCACATCACCATGAACCCCATCTTTGGAATCCATGCAAAGTGGGCCCCAAGTTTCTGAGTCTGGGAAGTCTTTGTTCATCAATAACTAACCTCCATGTAAGGGATCAAAGCTTCATTAGTAAGATTATACAAAGGCTTCCAACACGCATCCACCGTATGGGCAACTAAACAGAAATAAGACCAATTCCCAAAAAGTCACAAGACACCTCCTCACAGTCCCGTCAGTTTTACTGAGAGACCAGACTATTCAGGGGTTTGTCAGGAAATGCCAATTCTTAAGAAAACTCCTTGGGTTACAAATAAACCAAGAAATAATAAATCTGACTGAGAATTGCTACTTTTCCTTATACAGTAAGTAACAGAAAAATTAACCTCTAAACATAATAGAAATTCGGGAATAAAGCAGCAGCCTCACGTATTTGTCACTCTCTTTAAAACACTCCCCCCACCACACCTCCAGGGCACACTTCAAAGCTGCAGTCACTTCACCAGGAGTTCGATCAATACAGCATCGAAGTCATTTGTTTTGCTACTATAATACAAATTCAAGGAACGATGATGTAAATTTAATTCAATAAGAAATTTCATCATATTTGTTACATATTTGCAAGATTAGGTTGAGCATGAAAACTTATAATGGTTTTGTTCATAAATCCATCCTATTTTAAACCTTTGATATTTTTATTTTCATCAGGAAGCAGAATATTAATCCTTTGGTACTAATATGATCAGACACACATTGAAACCTAATTTGTTGTTTAAGAAACAGTGTATATGTATGACCTGTAGGTAGAGGCCAGAAAGGCTCCTAAACATCCTGTACTGCACAGGACAGCTCCCAGAGCAAGACAGCAAAGAATTTTATGACCCAAAATGTCAATAGTGGGAGGCTGAGAAATGCGGATTTACAGGCTTCTCTGCCTCGTTTATTTTGTCCACACATAGGATCTTACTACAACAGGGAAGACGTGAGTCAGAAACATTAAAAGCTGAGGAAAACTCAGTAAGTTCTCTGAATGTTTGGGCAATGAGACTATTTTCATCATGGAAAGGAAGAGAAAGATAAGAGTACATCAGAAAGAGGGGCATGCTGGAAAATTTTAATTTTTATCTCCTCCCCCAACCTGTGCTTCTGCCTAAGAGTTCTATTATTAATTTCCGGAAAGATCCACAAAAATTTAAATGTAGATGCAAAAACTTATTCCAAAACCTTTCAGAATTTTTCCCACCATTACCTACCTTATTCCATTTCATTCAATAACAAATTTGAGATAAAACTAATTCTACGGTCTGAATCTAATAATTAATATATATGCATCTTTATTAATAGCAGTGTTTTTCAGTGTAGTGAACTGCAACTGAAATTTTTAAAAATGAAATCTAGAGAAATCAGAGCGTATTCATCCTGTTTCTTTTTATCTTTCATAACCATGCAAAATATATTTCTCATTATGGGTTGCATGCAAAAGTTCCATTAGTTGTTAAACCTAACAAAAAGTGGCTATTTTTTTTTTAAAGGATACTATTGCTGCTCCAGCACATTGAGCTGATTCCATGTGGTGATGTGTGTGGGTTGAATTTATCCACCAATGTCATAGATGAAGCATCCCATATTTTAACATCATCTCCCGATGAAGCAAATCTGAGGTTTTCCTGCATGATTGCACCTACAGTTTAAAACATTTTTAAAAACAAAGATGGGGGAAAAAAAGTTAAAATGAAGCATCAAATCCAAAACAAGAGGCACTACCATCTACTTTTGTCCCCAAGAATACGCTTATCACAACGTAGCTGGACTGACCTTGCTAAACTGAGCCAGATCATTCTCTTACCTGACCCTTCCCATGGCTCTCCACAGCAAGTACAATGAAACCCAACCTTCTTAGCGAGCTCTACATGACCTAGCCTGGGTGCAACTCCTTCCCTGGAGCCACCAGGCTCACTGGCCTTCTTTCTTGCATTTGCTGTCCCCTCTGCCTGGAATGCTCTTTCCGAGGATTTCGCACCATCATCTCCTTCGCGTTATTCCAGTCTCAGCTCAATTGTCTCCTCTTCAGAAAGGCCTCCTCTGACCACCATGAGGAAGGCAGCCCCTTCCCAGTTGCTCTATATCTCATGATCCTGTTTCATTTCTTTTTATGGCACTGCTTCCTATCTGCAACTCTCCTTTTACTCATAATGTCTGTCCCCACCCCATCAACTACGAAGATCCTCAGGACAGGCATTTTGTCTTGTTTACTACCAGTCTTGAAACATTCCTGGCCCACAGTAGGTACCCACAAATAAGTACTGGATAGATAACCTCCTGATCTTTTTAAAAATGTATCATAAAATGTAGCACACCTGCAGGTGCAAACTGAGAAACTCCAGTTTTTCCAAAAAAACTCCACAATTCCACAAATACAGCCAACAGAGATGTCACTAGTCCCTATACCAATTCTTGGTCTACAATGTCCTCACTCACATTCTTTATTTACAGTATATAGTTCAAACACATAATGCTGACAAAGTGATTTCACAAATTAAAGCAATCTAGACCACAGAAAGCAAGAAAACTGCTCTAGGCAGACACTTTAAAGAGCAGCAAATAGTAACACATGACAGGTAAAAAAAAATGCTCTGAAATACATAGGAGGAAGGAGAAAGGAAAAAGAAGGGAACCTAGAAAAATATCCTCCAAGCCTTCCTAGTGAGGACAGTCCAAGAGTACAGCACAGCTTTAGTGATGTCACAGACAGGGTTCCAAGTCATCAACAAAACATCACGCTTTTGTCCAGTATACCCTATCTCAAAGGACAAGTTAGAGGTATGACAAATTACAGTGCCCTTTGATTCTCAAGGGACAAAAAAAAAAAAAATGTTCCTAACGTGTTTACTAAAAAGTTAAAACTTTTGTTAACTAGAGAAGTCACTTACGTGATTCACTATGCTTCAATCATCAGATAAACACAGTGCTACTAAAACCCGTTAGAGTCATCTGTTGCAATGTAGGCATAGTATTTGGATTCGGTGCCGTAACATGTAGTAACATGTCTTTTTGGCTCCCTCCTTAAGGAACAATAAAGTGCAGTAAGGGTGATCTCTAAACCCAGTACAAACAACTGAAAGATGTCTTCACTATAATCTTACACCATTCCTGTTGAGTGGTGTGGTGTGGTGTGGTGTGGTGGAGACCACTTAACGACCGGGGCTCAGAAAAAGTGAGTTCAAGCTGTATGCCCCAGGGTTTAAGTAACAGTGACTCTGGCCAACTCGTTTGATGTGTTTCCTTCTCGGAAAGTTGAGCGGAGAAGGGGACCATCTGCCCATTCACCTTCGTCTTCTGAGAATTGAGCACACTGAAGGGAGGGAGGCGCATTAATTACATCAGCCTTTCAAAGTGGGTCCCATAAAGAGCGAGCAGTCAGGACACAAGGCGGTAAGAGACCGCCAGCCCGGATTTGGGGTTAACAGCTACGTGAAACAACTGCACGATAACACTTAGCTTAAACCAATAAAAGTTCCCTAACTTTCATTCACCAAAGATGCATTTTACTTGCAGGAGACTTGCTCAACTGGGCTTACGTTATAAAATGCACTCAAGCGCCTATTAAATGAGTCATAGTTTAGAAGTTTGCAAAAAGGGGGAGGTACTGCGAATAAACTGCAAACTTTGCGGAGGCAGCGCATCCCCCAGAGCCGCCACCAACATACCCGAGCTGACCCCGCCACCTCTCAAGCAGAGCAGGAGGCTGTCTCAGGCCGAGGGGCGCGACCCTAGCCCGCGGCTCCCGGGAACTTCCGCCCCGAGCCCGCCGCCGCGCCCCTGGCCCGCAACCGTCCCAAGCGCGGGACCAGCTCCGGCGCGCAAAGCCCCGGGCCCTCCGACCCACCTCCGGAGGTGGCCGGAGGGCGGACGAGTTTGAGGAACGTTCGAGGACAAGGTGGGCGATGGCCCACTGAGCCCTGGCCCTGCAGAACCTCACCTCTCCGCCGCGGCACACCGCGGGGGCCACAAGGCGGCCCGCTCCGGCGATGGGCTTCCGGCTCCCGCCCGGACTGTTAAACTTCAGCGACCGGAAGTCCCACCCCCGGTGGCGTCACCGGGCGAGGCGCTGCCTCGGGCTGTGGGGCTCGGGATCGCAGGGCTACGTGGGAACTGCGAGCCCAGGCACCTCCCTCCGCGTGGCGCGGCGCTGGGGGCCCAAGCCGCTATCCCTTTGTCATGCCTGTGTTCGCGGACTGCGTGTGTGCCAGGCACTTTGCTAGACTCCGGGAGCGCAGGAATGAGGTTAAACGCTCGTGGTCCCTGGCTCCATGGAGCTTACAATCGCAGGTCCAGCTGTGCGACATTAGGCGGCAGACGTCAATAAATAGTTACACGCTTAAACGAAAAGTGAAATTGTGACAACTGCTTGAAAGGGAAGGTATGTGATGTAAGAAAACCCATCATAAGAGACATTAACTTGGATGTGGGTGTAGGGTGGGCTTTCTTAAAGAGGAAAGCGTGGAGAGCAGATAATACCACAGGCAAACAGGAAAACATGCTCACAAAGGCTAAGAAATAATCCCAAGTGTAAGCATCTGAGTAATCTGACTTCAAACCCATGTTCTTTCTTCCCGCATCATGATGCCGAGAGAAGAACCTCAAACACCTGGTTGGTGGTTCTTTTGAAAGGGATCCTTCTCGATGGAAAAGGAGCTGAACGAAGTTTTAAAAGTGCCCCCTCTACCTGGGCCTCCTGGAAGCTCTACTAACAATTTTTGTTTAAAATACTTACGGTAAATATAGGGCATTTCTTCTGCAAACACTTACTATATCTGTCATCCAAATACATATGGACTGTGTTTCTGAGCTAGGTACATAAGCTCCAGCGATTCGTACACACATTGCAAATAACTGGAAAACTAGTAAGTACAATTTTTCGAGAGAAGTTGAAATCCTAGCTGAGTTGAAAAGATTGATGGGGGAACCTCAAAAGGGGAAACACAGCAAGCACCAACTGCCTTAATTGTATAATTTGTAGTTCTTGAGGTTATTAAATTTTGACAGGGATGAGGTCCAAAAGTTGGGAAATGAGAAAACAAGGTAAGGGAGTGGGGACGAGGACAATCAGGGCAACTGCAGGAAAAAAGACTAGATCTCTGAAACTTCGAAGTCATATATTCATAGAATATATGAAACCATATGTGCTATAACAACACATGTGCTGTTATGTCATGTTATATACATATGTTATATAACATGTTATATATGGGTATTATGTGCTATATATGGGTGTCTACCTCCCCATATTTACATATTATGTTATATAACTAGATATTGAATACATAAGCACTGTATATGTACATATATAGATATGTATATGTATACTGCATATATAATTTCATCATCTTAAAAACAAATGTATTGTATAGTCCCACTTGACATATGAAGAAACAGGTTAAGTAACTTGCCCAAGGTCATACAATTAAGAAATGATATGGACTGGAGTAGACCCAGATCCCTAAGGCCATATGAACACTGCATTGTAGACCATTATGCAATACAGTCAAGACCCAAAACACAGCACAAAGACCCAAATATTAACCTCCACTTCATCCCTGCTGGGCCACAGCCTCATCAAAATGTACGTAGTTCTGGAACAGTCCTGTCACAAACACATCTCAATGGATTTTAAAAGAAGAAATCTTAAAAAGTATGTTATCGGATGACAACAGAATGAAATAGGAATAGAAAAGATAAAGCATCTAAAAAATCCCCAACTCTCTGAAAATTAAATAACTTTACTTCTAAACAACCCATAGGTCAAAGAAGAAATCAAATAAAAAATAAATGAGAAAATATTCAAACTGAGTAAGTATATTACAACAAATGAAAATTTATGGAATTCAGCTAAAACAGTGCTTAAACAGAAATATATATCATGTCTATATTATGAAAAAATCCAATATCGATTTATGTTCTCGCTCCAGGGACCTAGAAAAAAGGCAAATTGAACACAATGATTAGAGTGGAGAACAATGAAATTGAAAAGCAAATAAACAGTATTCTTTGAAATGATTGCTAAAATTGATAAACCTCTAGCTAGACCTATCTAGAAGAAACTGAAATACAAATTATCAATGTGGGGATAGAACGAGAATCCATCAGTACAGAACCAAAGATATCTTAAAAGATGATAAGGAAAGAGTATGAACAACTTTATGCCAATAAATTTGGAAACTTAAATAAAACAAATATATTGGAAGACATACAATATATTAAAATTGACACATGAACAAGTAGATAATATAAATAGTCCTATATATACTACATTATCTGAATTCATAATTAAGAAAATCCTCCCACAAAGAAAACCCCAGAATCAGACAGCTTCATTATTGAATTCTATCAAAAACATGAAAAAGAATATCAATTCAATATGGAATTTTTCCAAAACCAGAAGATGAAGGGATATTTTCTAAACTCACTTCAAGAACAGTATTTCTCTAATTCCAAAAACAGATAAAGACATTAGAAAAAAATATTTATAGAGTCACAACCTCTATAGAGATATAAAAATTTACATATGTTCAGAAAATATCCAGTCATGTAATATGAAAAATAGAGACATTTATTGAAGAAGATACAAGATACAAGAAGCACTGTACGCAGGACGATGACCCTTCACAGTAGGCACCTTGGGACCTCACACGGTTCTCCCAGCGTCATTAGCAACTAACTGCAACCCAGTGTTACTTCTGCTCTGGTAGCAGAAGCCACAGAACAAACTTTGCCACAGCACATTTCATGCCAGGATCCTGTGTCAAAATCTCGGACACAGTAGTTTTTGGAATCCTCAGATCAGCTTCTAGTTCTCACACTGTCAGTCACTGATTTTTGTGGATTGCAGCCCGAACATGTTAAACATTCTCAGGTGTTCTGCTTGTTGCAAGCCTTCCAGCTCATGGATCACTTTCAACTGATTTTTTACTATATTTGAAGTGTTTGTGCCACACTTTTATTTGCACTGCACTCTGCATCGTCTCCAAAGCCTTCTGAATCTTCCAAATACTTTCTGCAGAGGAATGTTCAAGCTTAACACAAAATTTGATGCAGACTCATTGTTCTGCTCACTCAGTCACTTTGAATGTGACACTCACACAGTACACATGCTCACTCAATAGTGTCTACCACCCCCATTGACTAGCACAGTGAAGTTGTCATTGTTCAGGCATACACATTCCAGTCCACTCTCCTTGGCTGTAACCTTGGCTGCCAGGTTACAGTCGTACCCCGCAAACTATTTTTGTTATATTAACAATGGCTGGACTCTTTCTGGTCAGATTTCATATATGCAAATTGAATCCAGTAACATATGAAAAGGATTATACATCATGCCAAATGAGGTTTATTCCAGAAATGCAAGGTTGGTTTAACATTCAAAGATCACAACATAATTCAGTGTATTAACAAAATAAAGATAAATAACTCATATAATTGTGTCAATAAATGAAACAAAAGCATTTGAAAAATTCACCATCCATTCATAATCAACAACTCTCAGGAAACTAGGAAAAAAAGGGAGGGAACATCCTCAACTGATTTGAGAACATCTGTGAAAAGCCCATAGATAACACTGCTTACTGATGAAAGACTGAATGCTTTTCTCCTGGGATCAAGAACAAGTGAGGGATACCCTATCTGGCTGCTACTGCTCAATATTCTTCTGGAGGCCCCAGCTAATGTGATAAGACAAATAGATAAATGAATGAATGAATGACATATAGAATGGAGAGAAAGAAGTAAAACTCTTTTTGCAGAAAATGTGGGGTATACGGAAAAATCATTAGGAATGCAGGAAAAGCTCCTAGAACTAGTAAGTGAATCTATGCAAAGTCAATATACAAAAAGAGAGAAGCATTTCTATGCATTAGCAATAAATAATTGAAAAATGAAATAAAAATTACAATTCCATTTCCAATAGCAACCAAAAGCATGAATTACTTACAGCTAATTTTAATATGTGTAGTAATTATACACATTGCTGAAAGAAGTTAAAGACCTAAATAAAGAGTTCTATGATATTAAATAGATGGAAAACAATATTGTTAGAATATTACTTTTTCATGTTAATCTATTTATTCCACTTAATCTCCACAAAATTCCAGCAGGTGTGTATTGTGTATGCACAAAATGCCAGGCTTATTCAAAAATTCATATTAGAATGCCAGTGGTCTAGCCAAAACAATTACTTTGCAAAGACAAAGTCAGAGGATCTACTACACCTGACACCACCTGTTCCTTTTAAGTCACTCCACCCCACACGATTTTCCTTGCATACGCTTCCCTTGAACTTGCCCATGGCTCCCTCTGAAACTTCAATCAGGTTTGTGCCCAAATATCGCCTCTTCAAAGATGCTTTTCCCTGGACGACCTGATCTAAAATATCCCCCACACCTCATCGTGCTGTTTGTCACCCTCATTTATTTGTCTGCAGAGCATATAACTACCTGACATTTTAGCATATTATACATTTATTTACTTGCTGTTTGGTTTGCTCAGTCTCTTTACTGGAATGAAAGTGCCACCAGGATAGGAACTTGTCCTTTTTTTGTTTTGTTTTGTTTTTGCCATTATATTCCCAGGGCTTAAAACAGTGCCTGGCATATAGCAGGCACTTCGTATCTATTTGTTGAATGAGATAATGGATAAAGAATGAATGTCTCCAGCCCAGATCTCTCACCTAAGTGCAGACCCTTATACTGAACTGCTCCCATCTTCTCCAGATCAGAAAACTGACTCTCTACAAAACCATCCCCTCTTCCATAACTCCTCATAGCATCTCAAGGGCTCAAACCAGACATTCATCCGTCAATTCTGACTTTTCTGTCCTGTTTCCCTCCTTCTCATAAACGTCCAAATAGGTGATCACTAAACCCAGTATGTTTTATTGATGACTATCTCTCAAATCTGTCTACTTCTTCCCCTCCTCACTGCTGTTATCTTGATTTAGGTCATCCTCAACTCTTGACTGGATTATTGAAATAATCTCCTCTTAATTTGCTTTCCTGACTCCAGCCTTGTATCCTTCTAACCATCCTTCAAGCTCCTACTTCAATGCTTTTCATAAAATTGCAAATCTGAAAGCTACTTTGCTTAAAATCTAGACTCTTAGAATGAAGTCTAAATCCCTTTGCAGGGCCCACTAGGCCCGTCACCACCGCCTGATGCTGACATCCCTAGAACTTCTCTGATCACCTGTCCAGCCTAACTGAGCAGGTATGCCATCCATGCAACACCCTATCTAGCCTTTGCCCTTGCTGCTGCCTCAGCCTAGAACATGACCCTCTGCCTCTCTCCAATGTGATCAGATGGCAAGGACTGAGAAAGTATCCCTTCCTGCTGGATGCTGTTGCAGCATCCTGTATCCACCCCCAAGATGTAAACCTGGGTCCGTCCACTCACTGCCTACCCTTCGCACTAGACTCAAAACTCAGGAGTACAGTGCCTCCACAGGAAAAATATGTCTTGGTGTCTCCAGGACCTAACACGACACCTGACACAAAGGCTTAACTTAAAAAATGTTTGATGAATGAATGAAGGAATCTGTTTTTCAGGACCTGATTTTAGAAGACAGCAGTAAGGTGGAAAACGGATTGCCAGTAGGGAGTCTGAAAGCAAGCTGACTAGGTAAGAAGAGCTAATTGACATATTCCAGACAAGATGAAGAGGGCTGGACTCAGGCAGAGGCTATAAGGATGGAAATGAGTCAGAATCAAGAGACTTTTGTTCAAAAAGCCCAAAAGATATTCATGAGCAAGTGCAATTGATTGAACACTGTATTTTCTGAAGGATGGCTCCACTGCTTTAAATTTAGACAAAGGGCTAGAAAGCCAGACATACCCCCATGAGAAGCAATCAATCAACAAACTTTATGAAAGTGAAAAGAGGTGATTGAAATAGACAAAGAGGTTAGCAAGGCACACAGAGTTTCTGGCACAGATATTAAAGAGTGTTTTGCAGATATTAAAGAGAGCCAGGGAATCAAGAAAGTAACAAGGAGAGCAAACATTTTAGCACAGAGGATGTAGTAACTGGGAAGTTTTGCTTCAGCCCTTAATATAGTCATAAAATTTGCAGACAGCCCATAATACTATATTGACTGTGCAGTATACATTGTACAAGCTGCCTTCTATTTTGATGAGGGAGGTAAAAAAGTAAGCAAGCAAGTTTCTGGAATTTACTGGGGGAAATAACTTATTTCCAGGGCATGTCATAGGATCAGTGTGGTCTCATCCCATTTACACCTGACACCTCCATAGCCATAACACGAAGGTAACGTTTATGCCATCCCTGACACACGGGAATGTTGTGGTATGTCTGTCCTCTTGGGCAAAGTGAAGGGAAGGGAGGAGGATGGATAGTTCCCAGGAGTCTACTATATTTAGGACACTATAGCTTACACACACACACACACACACACACACGTGTATTTATATGTCATATATACATATGTGTGCTTATGTATATATGTCCTCTGCTTCCAATTCTTAAAAATAAATATGAATTATTATGCCATAATAATTGATTTTGGAAAATTCTGTTTGGAGATTATTTTCTTCAAAAACAATGAAAACCCTTACATACACTTTTTCTGCATAGGTTAATGAATACATTTATAAAACATTTAATCAGTATACATAAGTAGAATTAAAAGTAAATCTTCCCCACCCCTGATACTGAGCTGCAATTTCTTCTCTCTAGGACAATAAATGAAAATAATTTCTTGTGTTTCCTTCTAAGAACATTCTATGCATACATACAGATTTACATAATTCATTCAAAATCTAGTCCATAGATACTGAACACAAACATTAGCTTAGCATACAATTGTTCTGTGCTTCATTTTTTTCACTTGACAATATATATCAGATAGTTAGCCATCTTTGAACGTATTGGTGTCACTTTTCCTGATCACCTAATATTCCACTGTGTGGATACATCACATTTTATTTAGTAAAGCCTCTGTCAGTAAATATTAATGTTTTGACATATTTTTATGTATACATAATTTCTCACATATGCAAGTAGAACTCAATATACTAACTGCATTTTTCAATAGTAATATAAGGTGAAAACACACATGTAATTTAAATGTTCTAGCAACAACATTTTAAAAAGAAACAAGGAAATTAATTTTTAAGATGTGTTATATTTAACCCATTATGTCTCAGATGTTATCATTTCAACATGTAAATGAGTGTAAAAAATTAATGAGATTTTATATTCTTTTACTTGTACTAAATCTTTGAAATCCAGTGTATAGAGAAGGTGGGGCGAAAATAGGCTTACAGTTGTTCATATGGAAAATAACAGCACAAGCATAAGCTCAGATTCATGTACTAACAACTGTGGACCTGCCCTTGCCCCACCCTGCATTTTATGCTTAAAGCGCATCTCACTGCAGCTGAGCCACATTTCAAGTGCCCTGAAACCAGATACGGTCATTGGTTACCAAACCACATGGGCTACCAAACAGATGTGAAATTGCTCAAAAGAGGAAGTAGTGAGATTTTTATGGCTGTTGCCAAACTGCCTTCAAAGAACTTGTACCTATTTACATTCCCTTTAACACTGTAGGGAGTGCCTATCTTCCCACATCACTTGCCAGTCAGTTAGGTGAAAAATAGCATATCGGTGAGTGTTAATTTGCATTTACTTTATTATAAGCAAGACCTTTTTATTTGTTCAAAAGTTCTTTGTATTTCCTTTGCAGTGGGCTGTTTTACGTCCTTTGTTCATGTATTTTTTACTGGTTTTTTTTCTTATTGATATATGAGAGAATGAAAATAATCCCTTTGTCTGTATAAATGTTACAAACATTTCCCCCAGTTTACCTGATTTTGGCTTTGGTTATAATATTTTTTTGCATGCAAAGTTTTTGACTTTTTATGTAGTCAAAATATCAATTTTTATGACTTCTGGATTTTATCATGCTTATATAGAGGACTTTCTCTAAGATTATTTAAAAATCTTTTCATTACCTCTTCTAATCCTTGCAATGAAGTTATAAGACAGATGTCATTATTTCCATTTTACAGTAGAGAATGGATGCTCAGAGAAATATTAAATAAACTGCCTAAAGACAGCAAGCTAATCAATTGCAGAGCTAGAGTTCCAATATAGTCAGTCTAACTTTTAAGACTATGCTTGCTCTTTTGACTAGAGTGTAATGATCAATATAATCTGTGTTAGGTTCTTACTGTTGTTCACTTCTTTTAAGCCCTAGTGCTATATTCAATATATCATTATTATTCACTACAACACTGCATTAATCCTCACACCATATTCCATGAAATTCCAGATACATTTTTAAAACATTTGAAATTCCCACAGACTCTCTGTTGGGCACAGGAAAAAACCAAAAAGGTAAAATATCATAGAGAATAAACAGAAAAGAGCCTTTTCTAGACCAACGGTGTTACGGAAAATAATTTGGAAAATAATGACTCTGGCGCGATTGGGGTAACAGAGTGAGGCTTTATTACACGCACAGACCCAGAGGAGGCAGTCTCCAAATTCTGGGCCCCGAACCTTGGCTGGGCAGGGCTATTGTTGCTCTCCGGACGCCCTATCCTACGTGGCAGAAGTAGGAGGTACAGAAGCTGATGCAAAAATAACTCTAGGGTTGAGGTGTCCTTATCGGAATCTGGGTGTACAGAAGCCAAAGCAGAAACCTGACGGTTTTGCGGTTTCTAAGTAACCTAAACAAAACTCTTTCCCAGTTCCCGGTCCCTCTTCTGGGTCACCTTGTCCTAGTTGACTTTTCTTCTACAAAGGGTTTGAATGTTTTTATGTCAGGAGTCAGAAATCACTGATAGGTTTTGGAAAAGGTGGTGACATTTTTGGGAAATAGAGAAAAAAGAACGAGGAGAAAAGGAGAAGACCATTAGGGTTCTGGAGAGATAAAATTAATCTCTCTCATTATTGTATTACATTATTAGGTTGCATTCCTATTATTCACCTCTTTCACCAAATTTTACTCCCAATGACAACTTGGGGGTTGTTTTCAAAATTTACATTTGTTCTTAAATGCCATGCATTTTTACCCATTCAAGCTCTGAGGCAAATTCGAAAGAGAAGTTTCCAAAAATGTCTTGTGCAGTAACATCACTGCTAGGATAAATGGGCAGCCTCCCAAAGGGAACACCTTGGGAAATGTTCCTTTTATTTTATTAAAAAAATAAGTCACTTTGTAATCTTATTTCATGCCAAAAACAAATTTTAATTACCATCAGGAGCAGAAAGTCTACCTTTATTTGCTTTGCTTTGTTTTTTTAAAATTTATTTTCAATTACAGTTGATAAACAATATCATGTACGTTCCAGTTGTACAAGCCAGGAATTAGACATTTAGATGCCCTACAATGTGATCATCCCAGTAAGTCCAGCACCCATCTGATGCCATCTGTAGTCCCTGCCTCGACTATATGTGTCACTCTTAGGGAAGATAAACATAAGCCATATGTTTAGTTAATAAGCGAGCCTCTTCAAAATGAAGACTAGTCTGTGGGCATTTGTCTTAATTTTTTAATCAATACCTCTCAGACCTGAGTCTAAAAGGCTCTGGACCTTGGCTGGCCTGGCCTGTCAGAGTCCTCAGAAAGTTGTACATTCTGAAGTCAGTAAAGAGAGTTCCCTCTTTCCTCTGGATTTGCAAGGATGAGAAGATGGGAGCCTGGAGCTACCTACAGTCTTGTTTTTCTCCACAGAGCAGAAGCCTGTCTGTGGTAGAAAAGAGTAAGACCAAAACAGAGAAGGACAGAGATGAGCGAATGCGGGATTACGGGGAAAGCCGAGGAGAAAAGGGTATTAACATCATTTAAGATTCTAGATCCTCTATTCTTTTTCCTATTAATATGAACTAATAAATTCCTTAAACTGATTTGATTTGAGTTTCCAGTACTTGCAACCAAAAGAAAGCTAATAGCTGCTTTTATTAATGAGTTCCAATATATCTAATCTGACTTCAGTTTTTATCTCATTGAATCTTTTGAAGTCCATGTGCTCATTAGCTATGCTCTCTTTCTCATATATAATCTTAGCTTTTATCCCACCTCCCTAGCTGCTCCATCTTGGTCTCCTTCTGGCACTTTGCCCTCTGGATTTTCACACTGCGCCTTTCTTCCTGTGAAATAGCATGAAAATCCACAACTTTGAAAATCATTTCTACTCTTTTCATTCTATAGCAGACATCCCACAAGCACCTCAAGCCCAAAGGGTTACAGAAAACCTCTTGTTTTTGATCCCAAACCTGCTTCTCCTATTGCTCTATTCTGCATCTCAACCGGTTAACACGTTACCTAAAGACCAAGCAAATCCCAGGAATCACGGCTGTAGTCCTCCTGCTCTGTCTTCTCTCTCCCTCCACATTCTATCAATCGTTAGATCATATACATTTTCCTTTTTACTCATATACATTTTTACTAAGCATCCTTCAAATTAGTCCCTCCTTTTTCACTTTAACACATCCTGCCTAGTTCATACTATCCAGTCTGTGATGTTACTGTTACCTCCTGTCTCCCAGTGAGTCATTTTTCCTCCAGGTCTGTCCCTTTATGACACGCACTGCAAATTATTGCCGGAGGGATCTGCCTACACAGCACGTGCGACCATTTCAACTCCTCTCCTGAGTTGCTTCAGGAGATGATGGCTCCCCAGCCCTGTTAGGATAAGTTCCAACTACCCAGCTCAATACACACAGCCATTCGTCAGTCACTGAGAATTTACTGAGCTCTTACCATGTCCCAAGTGCTGTGGTAGGTGCTGTACTTGCAAAAACAAAACAAAATCAGGGTTTCTGCCTAAGATAGCTACTAGTTTTGCTTCTACACAAATAAGTTTCAAAGCTTTTTTGGAGAAAGTTAGTACACAATAAAAGGTGTAAATTTACATCACAAATGCTGTGATTCAGGCTTTCTTCGCCCTTTCTAATTCTATTAAGAAAATAGCATCAATACAGGATCCAAGAGACTCCCAATCTGCCTTATTTGCCTACTACAAACTCATTCTTACTTCTAGCCATTTTGTTTAAACAGTGATGAGGCTCCTCTAGAAAAGATTAGAGGAGGACTCAGCCCCAAGGTTGACTTTTTGCATCTTCTGTAGCTGCTGATTGATACGAGCACTCGAGGAAACAGGGCCAGAGCCCTCACTCCTGCACCTGGATGGAGAATGCTTTGTCTCCCGCATCCACTTGGGTTCACCTGCAGGCCGAGTAGCTATCCCGTGGTCTCTGGACACAAAGTAAAAGATGCTCTACATCATTTGGTTTCTAATAACATGCCACTGACTTTGATGCAACATTATGGGGTTATAGTATCTAATTGGTTCAGTGCATGCTTCTGTAATAAAAGGTGCATTAAGTTTGCTTTATGTGTATGGTTTCACTTTGAGTAAGAACAATGTTTCTCATTTTAAACTGGAGAAAAAAGGAGGAATTATATCAAAGGGAACAATCCTTCATCTGATGACCTAATGGGTTTTTTCCTTCTAATTTCCATGACTCTAGATGCATCTTTTGTAAAGAAAAAGAAAAATGTGTTCTGGCTGTCAATTTTCAGCTGGAAATATTTTGCTCTGGTTCATCTGGACCTTCATCACCTATTTCACTTTTGAGGAGGGGTAGTTGTCTCTGAAAAACTAATTTTAAAGGCTGACTAATAATGGTCCGAGGATGACTCATGATGCAGGAAAGTATGCATTTGGCAGGTTTATGAATAGGGAAAAAAGATGTTTGATCTATTTGCTTCCCCCTGTTGGGTGCTGGTTACTAGGTGCATTCAGTCTGAAAAAATTCATTGAGCAATATACTTAGGATCTGTATAATTTTCTGTATGTATGTTAGACTTCAATGAAAAAAAATTTAAAACATTTGCAGCCTCCCCTCCCTAATGGTGGATGAATTAGACGTGAACGCAGACACACACACACACAAACACACACACTCCTAGTCTGTACTCTGTGGTTCCTCTTTCAAAGCACTGTGATACTTTATTGTAACTGGGTATTTATTAGCAATCTTTACTGATATTGTAAAGTTTTTGTTCAGTGGAACTCACAGAAATCTTTTAAATATGACCGAAAGGGGAATCTCTAAACAGCCTAAAGTTGGTGCAGTGTAAACCAAATGTAGAATCTTCAGGTCAGACTCAACAAAATAACCCCACTTAAATTAAAATGAACGTGCAAAATTACGTGGGCTGGCCCGTCACTGGAGTAATTCCGCCCTGTCACCTGCCCTCCCCCAGGCTAGGGAGGTTGGTGTCCGCCTCCTGCCAGCTCTGAGCAGTTCCACACTCTGGGAGTGTGGTCCACATTTCTCTGTCCCCTTTGACTCAGAACTCTCATGTCTCTGATTCAGATCAGTTTATGAATCATCTTCCTCATGCACCTTAGACACGGACCAGTTTGTCCTTGATCTCCCCACTGATGTCCACCTCTCACAGAACACATGTGCGTGTGGAAGAGAAGGGACTTTCTGCCTCTCTGCTGCTTCTCACCCTTTTCCCCTCAAGCATCTTCCTGTCCCACTTCCCCTTTCCATGGGTCTCCCTCCAAAATCACCTCCTCCTGTAAAACAACTTAGGCCATTACTTCCTACCTGCCCAGAGCTACCCTTTACTTAACGTGCTCTGTGAACGATGGACCGTTTTCTCCCAAACTTCCACCTTGAGCAGCACTAAGCTCTGTTACCAGCTTCTGAAATTATACAGCTGAAGCACGAGAGCTGATTCAGAGGTAACTGAAAAATAACTCATAAGCTACTCCTCTTCCTTTGTTCGTTGGAGAGGTTGGTGAGGGGGTACCATGGGAGGGAGTGCCCTCCATCTTGCTTCAGAGGGTCTCCAGGCATTTTCAAAGGGAGGAAAGAACAATATATTTCCCCACTGGATACACTATGCCCTCCAATTTTGAAAGCAGACACTGCTAAAGTCAATTTTGGTTTTAAATAACCCGTTTTTCTTTTCTTCAGCTCATACCCATCACGTGAACTACACCAGAATACATTTATTAAGAAGTCTGTGCTAATCATTCATTACGATACCAATATACCCATCGTATTGTATTCTAATGTAAGCCGAACTTGTGGGTTTCAAAGAGCTTCCTCAGATTTAATTAATCCTCAGCTTTGCTAATGAAAAGCTTCACTTTCACCTGACGTGAGTTTGGATTTCTAATCTGTTCCTTCAGGTCACTTCATTTTTCTTGAAACTGTACATTTATAATTTAACATTTCAGATCTTTCACATTCCCTATTAAGCTATTATTTTGATTACTTCATTATCTTTAATTTTTTTTCCTAGACTATTTAGGTTGGTTTCTGCCTACTGCTAGCCAAGTGTAATTCCGACATTCTCTCTCATTCCCTTTATTAGCATGATTTGCATTAGCAAGGGATTCATTTTCATTCTGAAGACTGAAAACAATTTCATTATCTGATAAAAATTATCTTCTCATACGCTGTAAGAAGCAATTCTCCTCATTTACGGTCTCATTAGGCATTTCATCTACCCAACACATCTTCGCAATTCTTCCTCTTTCCGGAAGTAATCGTTCCTGTGGCTCCGCCATCAGCGAGCATCTTGGGTTAGAGAGTCTCGTTTTTGCCTGCCTTCCCTCTCTGGTTCTTGCTTTTCCTAATGTGGTAACTGCATCGTCTCCTCTGTGAGCCCCATGCTACATCCCACTCTTCCCACTTTGTTCATGTTTTGTTCTAACACCCGCATGGTTGTATCACGAACTTTGAGTCCACATTTCTGTTGTCCTTAATAAATAGCCTAGGGGCTGGGCCACAGCTTATGGATCTTCCTGTTTTCAGAGCCTGTGTCTAGCATGTAGCAATGATCAGAAGATGTATATTGAATAAAGAAAGAACTAAGTGCCTGTGCATGTTCATTTTTAATGTGAAAATTTATACTTTCAAACCTCAGGAGACAATGAGAAGCCAAAGCCACTTGATAAGGAGATGGATCCCCTGGACAAACTAAGGACAAGCTGAAGAGATACACAGAGTTGTGAGCAACAGGCAAGAAGCAGTTAAACTGCTCCGGTCGGGTCGGGTCGGGTCAAAAGCAACCTTTAGGCTGCAAGAGGCTATATGATCAAGAGCAAAATCGCAAACCAGCATCTCCAGTATCTGGATACATTGTAAATGATCAGATGGGCCAAGAGCCAGGTCAGATCTGGAGTCTTCTCTGAAAACAAGATATAGGATCGTGACTATTTCTTCACACCAAATCTCCAAAATCGAACAGATAAAAAATTCCTGTCTGACGTTGCATTCTTGATTTTCTTTTTTCTGTTTTATTCACCCCTTGAAGAGAAAAAACAAACAATTAGAATCCTCCCTTTTCACCTTAAGTACATTAGAATATAAGAAATGCTGAAGGGTCATCCTACGGCATTGGGGTCAATTCCATAGGAATGTCAAGGTGCCTGCCTGCTGCTTCCTATTTTTAAGGAAGTGGAATTCCCTAGCGAGCGTTGATTATGTTAAGTTTAAAAAGCTCCTAAACCCTTAAGTGGAGATGTTCAATAGGCAGGTGGCTATAGAAGCTCAGAGTTAGGGAAGCAGTCTGGGTAGGAGACAAAATTTGGAAGAGGTTAGCATGTAAGTGGTACAGGCAGGGTCATCTCCAGTGATTGTATTGCAAAGAGAAAAGGGAGAACATGCCAGGTAGGAAATCTCTTGCTGAAAACTCTGGTCAGACAGCCTTTACATCAGGGGTCAGCAAATTATGACCTGTAGGTCAAATCTGGTCCTCTGTCTGTGCTTGTCCAGTCCTTGAGCTAGGAACGGCTTTACATTTTTAAACAATTAGGAAAAATCCAAAAAAGAATATTTTGTGACACATAAAAATTGTACAAAATTAAAATGGATAGGGTTCAATTGGAATGCAGCCATGCTCATTTGTTACGTGTTGTCTACGGCTGCTTTGTGCTGCATCAGCAGAGTTGACAAGTTGCAGCAGAAACACAACACCTAATGCTTCCTATGTGACTCTTCATGGAGCAAGTCTGCTGACTCATGGTGCTGCTGCAGTCACTGTCGCTACCACGAGGGAAATGCTGTGAATAGAAATGTCACAGGGAAGGGGGCTGCTGAGACGCCTGCTGGGAAATGCGCCCACAGCTCAGAAGTGGTCATGAACCTGTGAAGTGAGTCAGACCTGAAGCCCACTTTACCTCTGTACTTTTCAGCTACATGAAAAGTAGATTTTCTATGATCAAAACACGAGATTTTTAACCAAGATTGTTACAAGATCCAGATGTAACCTCAGCCCTTTTGGGGCTTAATATACCCAAGCTTGACCCAAATCTCCCATTTCATTCCTGTGATGGTCCAAAGCCGTTCTCACAATTTCTATAAATTCCCAAACACTTACTGTAGCAGAGTACCATAGACTGGACAGCTTAATCCACAAATGTTTATTTCCCACAGCTCTGGAGGACAGGAAGTCCAAGATCAAGGTGCTAGCAATCCAGTGTCTGGCGAGAGCCCTCCTTTCAGTGTGAGGAGAGCAGCTTTCCTGCTGTATTCCCATAGGGTAGGGAGCCAGCTGGCCAGCTTTCGGGTCCCTTTTTGTAGGAGCCCTAATCTCATCATGACTCGTGACCTCATCTAGACTTAATGACATCCCCAAGATCCCATCACATTGGGGGTACAGTTCAAATACACAACTCTGGGGAGACACATTCCGTCCATGGCGATAGTGTCCTCACGGTCCTTGCCCCATGAACACCACGCTCATGATGTCTGCTGTGTGTTGTTTACCCATTCGACCTCATCACTGGTCTCCCAATGATTTTTTATTTGCTCACACGCTACCTGCCTGTCTTCAGTAAATGTTCATAACTTTCGCCCATTTTTTTAAAAAAATGACTTTTGGGCCCTGACTGGTGTGGCTGAGTCGGTTGCGTATTGGCCTGCAAAGCGAAAGGTCACTGGCTTGATTCCCAGTCAGGGCACATACCTAAGTCGGGGTTCATACGAGAGACAACCAATCGATGTTTCTTTCCCTCTCTTTCTACCTCCTTTCCTCTCTCTCTACTTTCTCTTAAAAAAAAAAAAAAAAGATTGTTGGCGATTTCCCTTTTCATTAACAAATAAGATGAGTCTTTATTCATTAACGATAAATAAAGACTTACATTAGGATTTTAAAAAAACAAAACAGGCCTCCACACACTATATTAAATATTCCATCTGACTCCCAGCACGAATCCATGTCCTGACACAAACCTTGGTACTAATATAGTTGCACTAGCTCTTACGTTCAGTGTCTGTGTGGTGTACGTGGCTGTTCTTCTACTTTCTATAGAATGGGCTTAGTCGTTTTGCCCTTGGACCTCAGTGGTAGTCTTTAGCTCCGGTGTTTTATTCTTAAAGTGTGGCCTTCTTAAGGTTTCAGTGAAAAGCACAAAGCATTTAGTAAGTCCCTTTTACTTGGATGGACATGAATTCCAAAACTTGTCTCTCTGGCACCAAGTTAAAATCCCTGCTCAGTTCCTTAACCTTCTGGCTGTTACATTCTACTGGATCCCCGTCGTCATGGGCAAGTGCAGTCTGGTGGTCAGCCAGCAATTTGAAGTGAATTTGTGCACAGATCTGGGGGCTCCCCACCCTCTGACCTCTGAATCCTCAGTCCATTCAGCCTCTTCCGGGTTGAGCTCTGTCCCTACCCACTTTACAGACGAGAAGAGCCCTCAGGAAAAAGCTGTTTAAATGTGGAAATTTAAATGTAAAAAAAAAAAAAAGTCAGGATAGTGTTTGCCCCAAGAGCTGTGATGGGGAAGGCAACGTTCGTTCTCTTTCTTGACCTGCCCTGTATCTGCATAAATGTTTACTTTGTAATTATTATTTATTGAACATGCATGTTTTATGCACTATTTAGTATGTGTTGTATACACAAAAGGAAAAATTTCCAAGTAATTGAAGTTTCTTTTTAGTTTTCAACTTCAACAAAAATGTATTTCCTAACCAGAGAAGATGAACTGTTCAGTTTCTGCCTTCTTATATTTGTTGAGATTTACCTTGTATCCTAATACTTAATCAAGGCTTGTAACTATTTCATGTATCATATTTATCAACAAAATATGCTGGATTTATACGTAAAAAATAAATAAACAAATAAATAAATGTGGATCTCACCTAGTCTGTTTCCCTTATTTGAAGAATCATATCCCCTCCAGGGTTTCTCCATATTTTCAGTCATTCCCCAGGGGATTCAAACAGTTCTTTTAATTCTGATTTTATAGTTGTTTATACTGTTTTTAAGTCAAAAGTTGAACATTGTAATTACTAGGTGGTAGTTCAATAAAAGCAACTCTGTTACCAGAAGTAAACTCCTCTTAATAAAAAACAAACAAAAACCCTCTGGTCTTTCTAGTCGGAATTGAACTTTCCTGAAAGGTATGTAATAATTTAAGATGTAACAGCAGTAAGCAATACTGTATTGAGCATCCAGCATCTGCTCACCAATTTTCCTGGTGCTTTTTATTTATCCCTGATTCACATACAAGAAAATTGAAGTGCAGAGAGGTTAAAAAACTTTGCCCAAGTTCAGGGGGGTGGCAAACAGTAAAGCCAGAAGTCCAACCCACATGACCCAGTGTCGCTGCTGACTCCCTTAAGCACTATGCCATGATGCTGCTTAACTGTGGGCTGGTTGTTCCTTAACAGAGGCATGTTAGAGGAAATTTAAGCTCATGGAAGATAATGAAAATAAATAATCTTTACAGTTCCTTTAAATCTATACACTCATTATCTTATAAAAAGTATAATACTTGGTCCACCAAAAATAATGTTTTTATCAGAAAGATTTTCTCTCAATTGGAAAATGTACACATAAAATGCTACTTCCGTGTATACTCAGCCCCTGCAGAATTGATTCCCTTTTCTCTACTTTAGAATTTGACTCACAGCACCTCAGGCAGAACTGTGTGTGTGTGTGTGGTTACCTGACTTGCAGCAATGCTGGTTGTATGTTGCATTCACTCTGAATGCAGTGTCACGATTGATAAACCAACTAACTTCAAGCCTTTCAAAGCATCAGCTTTCATAAAACAACTTACTCCAAGCCATTCCAGGCATAAGCCCTTGAAGTTTTGAAAGTTATAGTTTTGGTATGTGTTTCCATGCCACCCCAAATATATTTGAAAAATATTTTTAACCAGTGAAATTGCTCTAAGAAAAAAAGCCAAACTGAAGTGTTTTTCCTTAGACAAAAATAAAACTTTTTAAGATCAATAAAAATATCCCTTTCCTTGATATCCTTCACTTGCTACCTGCCTCCCAAATTAGTTTTAAATGAATCCATGAGTAATGGATATTGTTTTGCAAAAATAAAATAAGTGAAAAACCCTTGAAAGAAAGTCTATGATCCACAAACCTCGGAAGTCTAGTCCGTGAAATGATTTTTGAAATGGGTTGCATTTTACTATAGGCTGCTGTTTAAGACACGGTTCATTGAGAGGATGCTCTCGTAAGAACCCGCAGGAAAACCTGTTGTCTGGAATTAGTGCCAGGAATACCAGCACTTCACCTAAGTTTGGGGTCCATGTTCCCCTGAGGCCACCATTCGTGTTGTCACCCTGTAACGCACCCTGTGTACTTACCAACACGAGCTGCAGAAAGGCACACAGCCATGTCTGTGGCTGCCCCCTGGGAAGTGTAAGGTCGTCATGGAACCTTTTTTCAAGTAATTGACTCCTGGCTCCCTCTTACTTTCCTGCCTTTGTTTGCTTTCTTTGCTTCCGTTTGCTTATATGGTTTTAATTAATCTTGCCTTTGTATTGAATGCACGCCTGTAAGCTCCCTTACACCCCTTTTTGAGCAAGTCTGAATACAATCTGGAATTGACTATCACAGTTTTAAAACTAAGAACTATCAAACTGTAAATAAAGTTGAGGGACAAATGAAAACCTGAGCAAATTTTACAAAAAGGGTTCTTGGAGATCAACAAGAAAAAAAACAAATGAACAAACATGGAAAAAAATCAAGCAAAGGTCCTGAAGAGGCATGAAATAGGGAAAAAATGCATTGGGCTGATAACAAATGTGAAAATCATGCAACCCTAGTTGTAGTCAAAGAAATGCAACCCAAAATCTAATGAGAAACTCCTGTAAAAAAAAAAAAAAAGAGAGAGAGAGAAAATAAATGTATTTCCTTGCAATCCACCCACCTCATCCCCTGACCCCCAGGAAAGGGACAGATGTACAAATAAGCATCTGTAAAATGGAGTAAGTATGACAAGGGTGTGTGTGCTTCATGGAGATGTCAGGTCCCCCTGGCCATGGTGAAGACAGGCCCCTGGTGGGGAGATGCCTGGGCTGGGTCTGGAATGAAGAGCGGGTGTTGTAAGATGTTTTTTGAAGAAGAGGATGGCCTAAGTGGCATTCCTCACGTACACAGTCTCTGGTATTTAGCAGGCACTTGATAAATACTTTTTCACTAAAAAAGAGTGAGAAAGGACACTTTGCCAGGAAGCAAAGGCACAGAGTAATGACGAGCAATCTGTCAACTGAACAAACCGTATGCATGAATGAGCGAGCTAAGTTTGTCAGGGAACTAACTACTAATGTGTCTCTGAAAGATAAATTCAATGACCGGCCTTCAAAGGACAAAAACGATTTCCCCAGCGCTGCCTATGGATCATTACCTAGTAGAAAGAACTCTAGACAATTCCTTTGGATCTAATTACATCCCTGTTTTTTAAAACTGCATTAGACGAACCAAACCACAGAGGTCTCCTGCTCCAACTCGGGCATTTCCCAGCCAGTAGGCTCTGGAAAGGCCCATCTGTGCCGCACCTTAGGGAATGTGGACAGCCGCCTCCAATCTGTATACTTGTCAGTCTGGAGGTTGTTTTTTTGTTTGTTTGTTTTTTCCTGGCTACTAGGGAAGATAATTCGATGTGCTACAGGAAATAGATTGAAATGTTAACACACAGTTTCACAGTGGTGGACTTCTGGCCAACTTTTATTTTCTACTCTGTACCTTTCAATATTTTGCAAATTCTCTATATTTGTCCTAAATTGCTTTAATCATAACAAGAAAGGAAATCAGTTCAAGAAATTCTTGTGAATCTTGTGGGGGAGAATTACATTAGGAAAGTTGGGAAGCGACTCGAAATCGACTGAGTTTTCCCAGTTGTGGACAATTTAAAGGGAGGGTTCAGGGTGATGTGTGCTTGGGCAGAATGTGGTTTCAGACCTGTTCCATTCTAAGCTATTAAATATGAAATGTATAAATGTTATCTTAAATATCAAACAGGACCAAAGGCAATTTAATAGCAATTAATTTTGTGCTATCTCCAAAGCCCTGGTTGAAAATGTCGTTGCAATAAAATTCCTGTTCCTCTTAACCCAGCATTTTCACTAATGAATTTAATTATAAAGAGAACTGCTGCTGTCACCAAAGCCTTCTTTTTTTCAAAGACTTCTTCTTAATCATGACTGTTTTTATGACAAAAAATAATATGTTGCCATGGAAATTCTGGTGTCAAACTTGCAACTCATAAAGCTCTACTGAAGTGTGAAGCAAAAATAGGACATGTCTTCTGTAAAGAGAGAAATCTTAATGTATTTTTCAAAATGCTGAAATTATGATAGTAGATGGATTTTCCAAGAGAACCTCATTGCCTGTAAGTAGCAGCCATGTAAAAATTTCTGCATATATCTCATTTCAGAAAATCAAATCATTTAAAGTGTAACTAGGTAACCCACAATTGATAAAAATTGTACAGGGAGTCTTCCTCAATTTAATTAAACATTTATTGAGGCTCTACTACTCATATTAAAAATTAATATCATTGATTGATTTTGCTAAAATTGGGCCTGTGTATAGTCTGAAGGTAGCCTCAAAATGATTTTTAGTTGCCATTGAAACCCCACGTAGTAGAACCAGATGTGAACTGTGCAGTTGTAGTTGTACGCAGAGAGCAGAGTCACAGCTCACATGTGAAGGTGATTTCCTGATAGGCGAGCCAAGAGCCATAGGGAACATTCTAGCCAACAAGCTGGGGAAGGTAAACGGGTGTTTGTTTTTAATTTATGAAATAAATGATACATGTAAAAAAGTAGAGACAAATATAAGAGACCCCCAGATTATAAAAGACAATTTTACAAATACAAATGAAACTTCTTGGCCACTTTCCTATGACACGTTCTTCCTCCTTCACCCACAAGGTGACCACAAACCTGATTCTGCTGTGGACCATTAACCTGTGTTTAAAAAATGTCTTAGCCCCTACTTACACACCCCTAAATACATGTATTATATCATTTTGCCTGTTTTTAAAATGTTATATAAGTGGTAGGAAGCTATATATGCTATGTGTTGTTCTGCAATATTTCATTTTTTTCTCTTGCTTAACCTGCTTTCACAGTGTACCCAGATTGATATATGCTCTGATACATGAGAAATGGTAATTCATTCATAACTGCTCTGCAGTAGTCTGTTATTCAGTAATTGATAGCTTTTGTATAATAGTCGGCTGTATGATAACACCATTATAAACTTACTACCCATTCTCCGCCTTAGGGATACTTAGTAGCTTTCGAGCTTTTTTACTACTACTACTGCAATCAGCGCATCGGTGAGCATTTTGCACAAGTCTGTTTGAGCACGTGAGTGAGATTTTCTTTGGGGATATACCACAGGTATTTCAAATATGAGAAAGAGTAGTTAAACTGTGGACTTTCTGGGTCCACTGTTTTCGCCCCTAACTCACAGTTTGGGGCTTGTCCAATATTGTCCACACATAGATAATAAATAAATTAAAAACAATACTTTATTTTTTATGGATTGACCATGATGATATGATCTCACCTAATTTCCCAGGTGTTGTGGACACCCAGTAAGCGCCAAGGTACATTAGAGTGAACAGTAATGCACTCGGTCTCAAGTTAAACGCACACCAAAGGAGTGTGGGCCAAGCTCACACACTTACGACACCCTTGCGCTAACGTTAAAAGACTGGGTTGTGAAAATGGAACAATACAAAACTCAGTGCCATAGGGCACTGTTTGGAGCCAGATGAGCAGGCACTGGGCAGTTTCAGGAGCAATGGGAGCCCCATCCTCTGTCATCTGAACTGGGATAAGCAGATTCGTTTAAGGCGGTCTAGAAGGCCAATGCAGCTCACGGGCAGAAACCACGTTTCTCGTACTCTCTGGAAAGGTACTGTTTCCCCGCTGCAATTCAGTGAAGAAGAACAGTCAACGGGGGTGGGGAATGTGTGAAGTGCCTACACATGAAGTGAACCCCGACTGCAGCCTTTTGGCGTCTGAATGGCCGGCAGGTGATCAATTTGCAAAGCAATCTCCTGGAGACGGATACAGAGAAAGACACAAGATAGGGAAGCACTGGGGTTTTGTTACCCATCAGTGAGCTGCAGCACCGGCTCCCGTTGCCTGGCTCCCCGCTGCCATCCCTCTCTTTCTGCTTCCCTCTTCTCCCCCTTTCCGTGTGCCCCTTGTCATTCTCTGCTATAATTAAAACAAATAGACAACTTGCAGGTGTCTGCTATAAAGCATTTGCAAATACGGTACGCTGCGTGAAAAAAAAAAGCAGCTGCAAATGTGTGTAATTTGGTCTTTAGAAAAAACCTGAAGGATTTCTGGAACTAAACACATCTTTCACCCTGGTAGATGTTGAATTTTTTTTTTTGTTTGTTTGTTTCTACATTAGCCCAGTTTATCACCATTTCCTCGCTGCCTTGCACAGAAAGCTTCAATTCTAGCGAGTGCCATTACTATCGGAGAAGAGGTGGGAGAGTTCTGGAATGATGGCTCAACGTGGGAAAACTGTGACTACAGGGTCAGGTGCAGTTTGAGACAGCATTTCTCTCAGGGCAAACAACACCAAGAAAAACAGCATCTGTAAGTTTCTAAAAGTGGAGAGAAAGTGAAAATGTGCTGAAATATTATCTGCAATACTTCAAAGGGAACTTCCTTCCACAGAGGAAACCAATACACTGGTGTGGATAACACTGGGGACATCCCCTGCTTCCTTGGGACACCCATTTAGGTCTGTAAGTCATTTTAAAAAAACCTGCTCCTAGGACAGATCAGAGATGTTCCAACTTGAGCTTGAGGCTCGGCTATGTCTTCCTCTCCCTTAACATTCAAACTTCTCAGCACCATGGAGTGGGGACAAAGAACTCAGATTCTCCAGTCAGACAGAACTGGGATTTAAGTCCTGGCTCTCCCTCTAACTGACTGTGACCATTGGGGAAGTTACTTAATAGCCTCCATTGGTAACATGGGGTCAGTCATCCTATCTGCATCATGGTCATAATTCTTGTAAGGACAGAAGGAGTAGTGCATACAGAGTACTTACTAACACAGTGCCTGCCACTGTCGGGGTAGACAGCAATGGCAGAGGTAGCGATGGTGAAGGTGGTGCTACCTTTGCTTCCCCTCCTTTTGGAACCCTGTAGTGCCATCTTTCCTGGGTCACATCCATTCCCCCTTCCTCCCTCCCTCCCTCCCTTTCTTCTTTCCTTCCTTCCCTCTCTCCCACCATCTCTTCATTCACTCATTCAACAAATATTTTAGATCTCTACTATGTGCCAGGCATTGTTCTATGGTTCTATAAAACAGTATTTGCCTTTATATCCACAAATATTTAAAATTTAAAAAAGCATGCAATTAGTAAAAACTTAACAGTGATGAAGGACATGTAAATCCAGTCCAGAAAATTCACATCAGGTTGATGGGCATGGTCTCGGTCACGCTGAACTTCCACACCTCCACCGAAGCGCATTGCCTCTGGCTGTGCCTTTCTGCCCCTGGGGGCTAAACTTTGCATAATAAATTAAACTTCCCCTGGGAGAAACAGGAAATCCTGAAAAGCATTCTCTATCCCAGCAAGAAATTTATAAGCCCCAGGAGAGCCATCACTCTCTGAAGGGCTTTTCTGTTTGACCCAAACTTTACCTCATAAAAGAATATAGTCATCAAGCAATTATTTTGCTGAATTCAGTGGAAAATATTTTGTTCCTTTCCTTTTGGTCTTCTTGCCTTCGGTTCTTCCCTGATTATCGAATACTGCATACTTATTTTCCCTGAAATCCAGGCCTTCATTCATTTAATTAATTCATTCATTTCCTTCCACTAACTCTACATTTATTGACTGTCAACTAACGTGTGGAATTTGCCACTCCTCTCCTTCATCATCAGTAATGGCGCCCTATCAACATATGAACGGAGCCCATAGTCTTCACTCTAGTTTCACCCTTACCATTTATTTTCTATCATGATTGTCTGCTACAGATAGGTAGTAGGAAAGTCCTTTGCACATGTATCATATTCGCTTTCATTTCCACGCTTCTGTTCTTTTACAGCATCCTGCCTACCAGCAAAGTTTCAACCATCAAAATCCTTAAAATTAAAAGCCTTGCTCAAGACTCATTTCCTCTATAGAGTATCCTAGGACAATTCTAGTTTGGCTATTTCCAAACTTTGGAACTTTGATACTAAAAAAAAAGAGTCAGAAATGCACAATCCTCTTCCAACTCGGCAGGGAAACGGAAACTCTTGGCTCGACAACTGTTGCCACTTCAGGCGTTGTGCTAGCGCCTCCTTACCTCACCTCCCTATTTCATCCCTGCAGCAACCCTGTTAATATTCCCATTGTACTGGCAAGGGAACAGCAGCTTAAAGAATTTATTACTTTCCCAAAGTAGCAAAACTAGGAAGAGACGAGGCTACTCTTCAAACTCAGATCTATATAATTCCATAGGCTGCACTCTAAAACTTGTGCAATGTTGCCTCTCAGAAGTATAAAAAATATGAAAGATCTAATTTGTTACAGATTTCTTCCCAAATGCCATAGGCAAATTCCCAAAGTTAAACTTACCACGTGTTGAGATTTAATCCGGAATTTCTCTTCTTTGGCACTATTGACATTTTGGGCCAGATAAATCTTGATTGTGGGGAGCTCTCCTGGGAATTCTAGGAAACTTCTCAGCATCCCTGGCTTCTACCCACTAGATGCCAGTGGCATCCTCCTTCCAGTTACAATCGAAAATGTCTTCAGAGGTTACCACCCTAGATGCAACATCCTGCCATTCCCCCCTTCTGCCCCCACCGCCACAACTTGAAAACCACTGGCTTAATTCAATTTTGTGATATGGATCCATCTAAAGACAATCAAAACAGAAACTATTACATATAAACACGGGAACTGTTGGACTGCACACGCGTATTTTCTGTGAATAGTACTATAAAACATCTTAAAGCAACAGCATTGTCATTTAATTCAAATGCAATGTAAAACATTTTTCAAAACTATAGTTTTTAAAGAAATTTTAGCTTGTTTAAGAAAACAACTTTATTTTGTTTGTTATAAGAGGACAGTTTCAAAACATTTCAACCAGGAAAAACAATTACAATGAAATCCTTCACAAGGTTAACATGTAAAGAATGCTCAGGGAATAATGGACACAATCCAGTTGAAAAGGCTTCCTTCTGATAAGATACAACCATTAGCAAGATCAAAGAGTTTCTCCAGATCGAATATAGATTGCTGCGACACATGAAATGGAACCTGAGAAAAGATATTAAAATATTCATGAAATGCATTGTTTCAAACTGTTGATTGAAGTCAAGTTCTCGACATACACAAATACCAATTCCATGGAATAATTTTATGTGAAAGATATTTAATTCTTGCCTGAGGTAAGACACGAAGCTTCACATCTTCACACTGCTGAAATGTCACATATATCATTCTATATCCTATAAAGACTCATACCTATGAGTCTATTAAAAAACTACACAGATTCATATCTATGAATCTATAAAAATGAGTCTATGAAACAGCAGATACTTCCGGAAACATGGACTATTTGTATTTACATAATCACTGTGTATGATTCTAAATGTAGGGCTTTCAGCTTACACCCTTGCCTTGCCACAGTGAAGCCAATTGTGTTAGGAGCTCATTCTCCACGCCAAGGACCAGTGTAGCCAAAGTCATCTGAGAGACTAGAAAAGGGGAAATAAGACTGCTTTTGTGAGCGTAGCACTGGTTGTTCGAGTGGGAGAAGGGCAGGGATGAGAAACATGAAGAAAAGGGAACAAATGCTTACTGGGGACCCACTTCATGTGAGTCTAGATACTTCTGAAGATGAATGAATTAGATCCTTGTGGGCCTGAATCTTGGTAAAAGCTTAGAGGACAAGTTTCATTAATTCCTTGTCTACTTGTCAATGTTAACTCTCAAAAAAAATAATGAACCTATAAGTAGAGACTAGGGTTTTTTTCCCCTTTTCTTCATTTTATTGGATTAAAAAATGACAAAAGTGGACTTCTGGTTGAGGTGGAGGTATAGGTAGACACACTTCACTTTCTCCTGCATCCATAAAAAGAATTACAACTAGATTTCAAAACAAATAACATTCAGAACCATCAGAAAATTGAGGTGTACGGAAGTCCAACAACCAAGGATTTGAAGAAGTCACATTCATCCAGACGGGTAGGAGGTGCAGAGTCGCAGAGACAGGCAGAGAGGCACAGATATGCGGTGTGACACAGAGAGGTGGAGGTGGGAACGGATGGTCCCACATTCACATGTGGTAGATAAAAATCGGGAGAGATACCTTGGGAGCGGGCGATCCCAGCCCCAGGCCAGAGTGCACAGCCCAAGGGTTCCAGTGCCGGGAAGATAAATTCCCATAACTTATGGCTATAAATCCAGTGGGGGTTGGGGTGGCAGAAGAAACTGCCAGATTTTTAGGAGACTCCAACTAAAGGACCTGCATAGACTTAGAACATACACAAACCTACCCACCACCCTGGTGGTGGGATTCACCACCAGGGCAACAATTGGAAGGGTACCAGTCACACACAGGAAGTGGGTAAAATGATTGGAAATGGGGAGAGACTGGGCAAATCTCCAGAAGTTAGAGAGTGGCACTGTCCCCTCTCTGAGTCCTACTCCCACACAGAGCTACAAAATGGTAAAGCAGGTTGCCCTGCCCTGGTGATTACCTAAGGCTCAGCCCCACACAATTTACAGGTGCCTTTTCTACAATAGACCACTCTACTAAGACAGGGAGACAAAGAGGCTCTACCTAACACACAGAACAAACACAGAGAACTGCCAAATTGAGGAGACAAAGAAATATGGCCCAAATGAAAGAAGAGATCAAAACCCCAGATAAAGAACTACATACAACAGAGATAACCAACCTATCAGATACAGAGTTCAAAACACTGGTGATCAGGATGCTCAGAAAACTCACTGAGTACAGCAACAACAGAAAGGAAGAAATGAAAGTTATTTCACACTAAGTGAAATAAAGAAAAATTTACAGGGAACTCTCAGCAGAGGGGAGGAGGCCAGGATTCAAATCAATGGTTTGGAACATAAGGAAGGAATAAGCATTCAGCCAGAACAGAAAGGAGAAAAAAAGAATTCAAAAAAATGAGGATAGTATATGGATCTTCTGGAACATCTCCAAATGTACCAACATCTGAATCATAGGGATGCCAGAAGGAGAAGAGGAAAAGGAAGAGCAAGGAATTGAAAACTTATTTGAAAAAATAATGAAAGAAAACTTCCTTACTTTGGTGAAGGAAATAGACATACAAGCCCAGGAAGCACAGAGAGTCCCGAACAAGTGGGACCCAAAGAGGACCATACCGAGACACATCATCATTAAAATGCTGAAGGTTAAAGATACAGAGAGAATCTTAAAAGCAGCAAGAGAAAGGCAGAGAGTTACCTGTAAAGGAGTTCCCATAAGACTGTCAGCTGATCTCTTAAAAGAAACTTTGCAGGCAAGAAGGGACAGGCAAGAAATATTCAAAGTGGTGAAAAGCAAGGACCTACCACCTAGATTATTCTATCCAGCAAAGCTACGAATTAGAATGGAAGGGCAGATAAAGTGCTTCCCAGACAAGGTAAAACTAAAGGAGTTCATCATCACCAAGCCATTATTACATGAAATGTTAAAGGGACTTATTTAAGAAAAAGATCAAAACAATGAACATTAAAAAGGCAACAAATCCACAACTATCAACAACTGAATCTAAAAAAACAAACTAAGCAAACAAGCAGAACAGGAGCAGAATTATAGATATGGAGATCACTTGGAGGGCTACCAGATGGGAGGGGGTAGGGGTAGAATGAGGGGAAAGATGCAGGAATTAAGAAGAATAATTGGTAGGTGCAAAATAGTCAGGGGGGAGGTTAAGGACAGTATAGGAAATGGAGAAGTCAAAGAACTTATGTGTACAACCCATGGACATGAACTAAGGGGGGGATTGATTGCTGGAGGGAAGGGGGGTACTGGGTGTAGGGGGCCAAAGAGGGCAACATTGGGACAACTGTAATAGCATAATCAATAATAAAAAGTGACTAAAGTATTCCAGTGTTATCTGTAACTTCAAATAATTAAGATGTGTAGAAATAAAAATGAATAATATTTCCTTTCTCACTAAATCCTGGAATAATTAATGTCACCAGTTTGAGGAATATTCTTCCAAAACTGTTAAAATCCTCATACAAATGTATATTCATGTGGACTTTTTCTTTTTCCTTTTCTTTCTTTCCTTTTATTGAAATAGAATAACCAGATTTCCAGCATTTGCTTTTCCAATCACCAGTATGTAAGACAAATCCATCCGTAATCAATTCAGGAAGGTGGAACCCCCGCCCGCAGGTTCAGAGTGTGCCTTCTGGAATAAGACCGTCTGGCTCAAATTTTGAGCCCACCACCCACTAGCTTTGTGAGGTTAGTAAAAGATTTGATGTGTTTGAACTTGAATTTTCTCATCCATAAAGTGGAAATAACAATAATTCCTATGTAGTACTGTCGTTGCAAGAATGGAAAGAGTCTACACATATAAAATACAGTTGGCCCTTGAACAATGTCGGGAGTAGGGGTGCCATCCCTCCCACACAGTTGAAAATCTGTGTATAACTTTTGACTCCCCCCAAAAACTTAATTGCTAAAAGCCTACTGTTGGCTAGAAACCTTACTGATAGCATGAACAGCTGATTAACATGTATTTTGTATGTTATTTGTATTATATACTATAGTCTTACAGTGAAGTAAGCTAGAAAAGCAAAATATTAAGAGAACCATAAGGAAAAGAGCATACATTTACAGTATAGTTGGTATTTATTTTTAAAATCCACATGTAAATGCAATTGAACAATTCAAATCATGTTGTTCAAGGGTCCACTGTACTTAGAAGGGTACCTACCATAGACACCTGGTAGAGGGAACGTTTTATTATCACTGCTGAACACATTGTTTTTAGTGGCTATACAACAATGCATGAAATGGACATATCCTAATTTATTCAGTCATTTACCAAAGAGGTTGTTTCTAATTTTTGTACATGCTTGCTTATGTATATATCTCCTGGGTATAGGTGCTTTAATTTCTGTATTACTGATTTCCCAAGGTGGTTCATTTAGTCAAAGGGTATTTACATTTTATTTTTTAACATTTCCTGCAAGATTACCTTCCAAATAGGTTCTGGCAATTAATACTTCAATCAGAAATATATGGGGGTTTTTCCACACCCAGAGTAGCATATTATTAAGGAATGTTACAAAACCTTTTTTGCCATTTAATGACTTTTTATTTATTATAAAATGGAAACATTTTTGAGAACTAATATTAACTAGTTTATTAATATGTTGAAATATGTGATTATTATGGTTATTTTGTTTACATCTCATTGCTATTTAATTGCACTAAATATTCAGTCTATCATATACTGATGAAAGGCCTCATGTCCAATAATACCCTTTAGTAGGTAACTTTCAAAGTAGTACAAGCAGAAATAATAATCAACATTAAAATATTTGTGTTTTCTCTTGTGCTCTATCTCTGTTACTGTATATTTCTTCCGATGCCAAAGATAAAAGTGGTTAAAAAAACACAAAGTAGCCAAGTTAGTTTTAAATAACATTAGAAGTATCTCATGACATAATTTACATACTCGATACAAATAGAGCACTTTGGCCTTTAACCCTTGACAGTGAACCTGCAGAAACAAATGGCTATCTGTTAAAGGATGAGGATTAATTGCTAAATTTATTTATAGAGGCCACAAGTAAAAGCTTCACATCAGGAAGATAAAGTGAAAATAGTTGCCATCCTGAAGTTATTAATTCATACACGTCTTCTGGAGAACACAGTTACCCTACAGTGTCAGATCTTATCTTTGTTTTATTGCTACTACATTTCGAGACACCTAGGCATTTTAACCCTTTGGTGGACTTTGAAGTCTAATGCTTCAAATTACAGCTATTTCTGTTATGCTATAACACAGCAGTCTATATTTGTCTATTGTTAAACATAATTCTTCAAATAAAATTTTGATTGAAATACAACATAAAGAGAGAAAAAGGAGAAATCTTAAGTATACAACTTGACTTTTTTTCCAAAATGAACACATCCTCATAACCATCACTCAAATCAAGAAACAGAACATGACTGGCATCTAAGAAGTCCCCTGGTGCTCCTTCCTTGTCACCAACACTGCCTTCTTCCTGCAAAGTAACCACTTTTCTGTCTATGCCAATATTTTAGTTCTGTGTGTAACTATCACTTTTAACTGCTTTTAAGTAGAATCACAAAATATGTACTCTGCCATGTCTGTTGTTTTTGCTCAGCATTATGTTCCTCAGATTCATCCATGTCATTGAGTATTACCAATTGTTCGGTCATTCTTACTGATGTATAATTTCCCTTGTATGAGTGCATCACTATTAATTTTTCAAATGCTGGGCATTTGAATTATTTCCTATTATTCAAAAACTTAATCTCAAAGAAATTCTTTTGCTGTTATGAATCAGCATGCCTTTCAGTATACATAGGTACACCTTTCTGTGAGGTATACACATGAGAATGGAATTTTCTGGGACATTGGTTATGCTGATTCCATCAAACAGTTTTCCAAAGTGTTGGCCAGTTTACACCCCTGCCAGTAACCTGTCAGGGAGTCGGTTATTCCACATCTTCACACTTTGATCATTTTACTTTTTAATTTTAGGCATTCTGCTGTATTTTTTAAGATACCTTTTCATGTTTTTAAAGTCATATCCTTAACAACTAATAATATTAAACATACATTTATTGGTCTCTTCGTTGAAATGCACATCTTTTGTCCAATTAACATTGAGTTGTCTTTTTCTTCCTGATACATACAGGAATTCTTAATATATTCCAGAGACCAGTCCTTTGTTGGGTATATGTAAATATTTGCCTTCCACTCTGTGGCTTGTCATTTCACTCTCTTAATAATCTTTTAAAATGTACTTCAATTTATCAGTCTTTTCCCTTATGATTGGTATTCTTCCACAGGCCCTCATGTCATGAA